>JAJOZX010000762.1:1012500-1130000 GCA_023014485.1 Bathynomus jamesi | reverse complement strand
ATTTAATTCTCAGTTTCTGTTTATTATTATTGTGTTAGGGTGGTTGTCATAACCACTTCTTTGGATCCCTTGATTATTAAACTTATTTCTTCTCTCTTTGGGTCGCCATTGTTGCAGATAGAGAGGTTAAAACTAACTAATATAGCTAATAATAAATAATAATACTAATAATAATGCTATTACTTTGTAGGTACCTATAAAAATGTTTATTAAGGATTCATCATCTAAGATATTTAATTAAAATTAAAAGTGCCGGATATCCGGAAAACCGGATCGTAACCGGATATCCGGCACATCCCTATAAAGGACCATATATTAACTGCCCGTCCAAAGGTAATATCCCTCAATTATCTCCCGCGGTACACTCCCGGGAACCAATCAGTGAGACTCGACAGCGTGCCACATCCCCCATCCCCCAGAATAACGGAAAAACTTTCCCTTTCTAAAGGCAAATCAAGTACCTCACTTAATTATCCTTTTGAGTTAATATTTCGTGCACAATCATTTACATACCATTAGAAACATGGTAATGTCAAATAAATTCGTACAACCCAGTGGATACTGTAATAAAGAAACAGATGAATCAATGACAATCCGCTGCGATCTTTGCCAGTCCTTAGTCGAATTTCAATGCCTGAGATGGAGCGACGAAGAAATCTCCCTTATAACAGGCGCTAAACAATTGAACGGAATCAAGTTCTTGTGCAAAAGCTGCATAATCGAAATAAACTCGTTTACAGTCTTTAAAGCAGAACGAGATTATGAGGAAAAGGCAAAAGAGGAATTTATGAATAGCGACCAGAGAAAAAAATAGAAGGAACGAACATAGTACAAGAGGAAACTGAAAAATGAGCAGGAAAAAAAAAAGAAAGAGTAAACGGGAAGCAGAAATAAAAGAAGCATCAACAGAGGAAACAGAGGCACAAAACCAGATCCAAAGATTTCAAACAAAGGACATTAGCAGCAATAGGAAAAAACAAGTAGACAATAAAGAAATCAAACTGAAACTACCAAAAACAAAGGCCCCAAGTAAAAATGGGAAGAAACTATATGTAAATACTATGTGAACGAAATTTGCAGATATAAGGGAGGACAATGTATTTACGAACACCCTCCCTTGTGCAACTACTACTACAATAATGATCACTGCAAATTCGGTGGAAAGTGCAAATTCTACCATCCGGACATTTGCGAAACCTACGCGACATATGGAACCTGCCAGTACGGGAGAAAATGCTACTACCATCATCTCCCGACAAGTTCAAAGGACAAAGGACAAGTTTCAGATTACAACAGGAGGAATGTGAGAAAAAAATATGTACATAAATAGCAAACAAAATTTTTTCAACATCTCGGACACAATACGGCTGCTAAGTCTTATACAGCACATGCAGCTGACACACCTGGGAACCCTCGAACTGGTCCGCTTCGTGGTAAGAAACTACCAGAACAGGTAGCGGGAACGGATCCATCTCGGAGGACCACATGACTACAAAACACGCGATACCAAAGGACAACGAACTTAAAATGCACAAGGGGCAATGCAAAACAAAGAACATAAACATTGTCCTGGCAAATATTCAAGGAATAAAACCGAACAACTTGCGAAACGAAGTTTCATACCTGAAAGGTTTTATGGACGAAACAAGGCGGGCATCGCATGCCCCACAGAAACACATCTTAAAGATTGCCAAGGAAACTGCGATAACTGCGAACACTATCGATGGATTCAACTTACTAAGAGCGGTTAGAACAACGAGACGTAAAGGTGGCTGTGCTATTTACGTATATGAGAGGCATATGACAGAGACGGTAATAAGTAAATCCAACAGCCACGTGGAAACCGTTGCAGTGAAAATAGAGAAACTAAACATGGTACTGATAGTCATCTATAGACCTCCAAACTCTCCAACTGAAAAATTTTCGGATGCCATTGATGATATCAGAACACTAATAAAGTCCCTAAACTCTCCATCCCCTAATATAATACTCTGCGGCGATTTTAATTTCCCATTTGTAAAATACAAAAAGGCGAGTAGAAATATATTTATACAGCAAGATAAGGGGGGCACAAGAGAGGACCAGGAGCAAGCTGCTGATGGTTCTCACAAACGAGTTTATGCTGACACAGGAGATAACAGAAAATACCAGGAAAAATAACTTCCTAGATCTGGTATTCATGAATAACACGAACTTGATTGCTAATATAAAAATAACCCCAACTATTATCTCAGACCACAACATAATCGAGTTATCAACAAACATGGCGATAACATTAAAAGAAAATACACATACGGAAGGAAGAAGCAAATTTGGGGCTTTTAACCTAAACTCCAAGACCATAAATTGGGAAGAAATCAGATCACACATGACCCAAATAGAGTGGAGAACAGTCTTAGAGAATAAAACAACGGAGGAAATGCTAATAACCTTGGAAGAAAAGACGGTGAACATTTTTTAAAATATGTTTCGAAAGCACAACCAAAATGAAAGAGGAACTGGCTAGAGAGGCAAAAGAGAATAATATTTTGCAAAAGAAAGAGAGTAGCGGCGAAGTTAGCTAATTGCGGAGACGACAATGCCAGGAAAGTAATCCAAGAAAAACTGGAGAGTATCGATAGGGAAATACAAACCCTGATTAAGGGCCATACAGAGAGGGAAGAGGAAAAGGCGGTAGAAGCAATAAAGAAAAATCCAAAAATACTTCTATAGCTATGCGAAAAGGAAAACAGAAACGCGCGCTACCATCGAGCCCTTAAGGAAAGGAAATAATGAACTAACAGACGATCTAAAAGAAATATCTGAAACATTGAAAGCCCCATATGAATCGGTCCTCAGTGCCCAAAAAGTGACAAAGCGATACCTGAAATAGATGCATTCTTCGAAGAGAAATTGCAAGGAGAATGTATAACAGACTTTGATTTACCCCAGAAGATGTAGCGAGAGCTATAGGACAAATGAAATCACATTCAGCTGTAGGTCCGGACAAATGGAACGCACAACTGATTAAAAACTAAAAATGAAATAGCTACACCCTTATACTGGATATGAAGATGATCCTTAGCTACTGGGGAAATACCGAGCATCTTGAAGAGAGGGAACATTGTCCCTATATATAAAGGAGGGGATAGATCTCAAGCAAAGAAGTATATAGACTAGTGTCATTGACGTCCCACCTCACTAAAATATTTGAAAGAATAGTCAGAGAGAAAATCTATGACTTCTTGGAGACACTGGAAAGATTCAACGAAAATCAACACGGATTCCGATCAGGAAGATCATGCCTATCACAACTTATAGAGCACTATAACAAGATCCTAGATGCACTTGAAGACAATAAAAACTATGTCATATACAGTACACGGATTTTGCTAAAGCTTTCGACAAATGCGATCATGGTATAATAGCACATAAAATGAAACATATGGGAATAACAGGTAAAGTGGGAAAATGAATCTACAACTTCCTCAGAGAACGTCTACAGGTCGTCAAAATTCAAGGTGTATCATCATCAGAATCAGAAGTACGCAGCTCAGTACCACAAGGTACAGTGCTGGCCCCACTCCTATTCATTATCATGCTAACAGACATAGACAGTGGAGTAAACAGCAACAGTATAGTAACATCCTTTGCGGACGATACAAAGATCACCAGAAAATTCAGCGATGCAAATGAAGTCGAGGCCTTGCAGAGGGATACGAACAAAATATACAAATGGTCAGAAGACAACATCATGACATTTAACACCGAGAAATTTCAGCTCTTGAGATATGGTAGAAATGAGGAACTTAAACAGACTACATATCATACTCCAGATAGACAGGAAATTCAGAGAAGCACGAAAGCGGTCGACTTGTGGGTAATAATGACCAATGATGCCATATTTGAGACACAAAATCAGATAGCAATAAACAAAGCAAATAGAGTCGCAAGACAGGTACTAAGAAATTAAGAAATTAAGGAAGAAATTAATAAACTAGAAGAAACGCAGACACATTTCACAGCCAAGATTGATGGCTGCAAAGAACTCAACTACTGGGAAAGACTACGTAAACTAAATCTGTACTCCCTGGAAAGAAGAAGAGAGAGGTGCACCATAATCTACATATTAAAAATGATCGAAAAACTGATACCAAACCTCAAACTAAACCCAATTACCATCCAAACAACGCTGGAAAATAGGAAAGGCAGAATGTGTAGTGTTCCCAAATTAAAGGCCCGACAAGGATCTCCTCAACACTGAAGGAAAATAGCTTGGTTGTCAGGGGGCCAAGACTTTTTAATCAGCTTCCAAAGGACTTCAGAAACGATACAGGGGTCAAAGTTGAAGTCTTCAAGAGAAGACTAGATGCCTGGTTCAGGATGGTACCAGATGAGCCGGGTGTACCTGCCTCTGTGCGGTGGAGAGCGCAAAAGAGCAACTCGCTCCTCCACCGAGCCAGGCCTAGAGGTGGGGCCAGCAGCAAGTTGACCTTCGTGTAAAGAGAGACCAACACACGGAACCTGAACGAGGTCAACGAGGTATAAAAATGAAGCGCGCACATACTATTTATTGCAAGAAAAAAAAAATATCTAAAGTGGATTGTTTCAAAGAACTTTACTGATTATGAACAAACAAAATCATCATCATCGTGCATCTAAGGCAGATTGAGGACACCTTGTCATTCCTTCTTGCATGAAATACTTTTGTAAGGCACTTATGCGCGCTTTAGCCTCTGCATGCGTTATTTTTCGAGGCTCAGGTTCGTCGTCATCGTCGCTGTCTGGATCTGGATCTCTTTGAAGACGCTTTGCTGCTACTTGCTTTATAATGCTCTCGTCACAATTGTCATAATCGGCGTAGCACCAATGGTCGATTTCGGCACGCCAGTTATTTCCGCCAACTGACGTTGACTGCTGTTTGCCGGCAGGGATTTTATCTTACCCAACAGATGAATTTTTTGAGAAAATGAAAGATGTCGCCGTGACATCTTGAATCACACTGATACTGTTCAGCATGTTGTGAACCGAAGTCACATTATATTACCAAATAAGGTAAGACCGCACATTATGTACATCATCCATGCAATGCCACCATCAACCAATCGTGTTCACGATTACCAAATAAGGTAATAGTGTGTGTGTGTGTGTGTGTGTGTGTGTAGCGTCACAAGTGACGTCACAATGCGAACCAATAAACCGGCTTGACTGCCCCTAATGAAGCGAATTTAATAGTACGATAATTTAATTATTCGTTTTTGTTTTTAGAAATTTGGCCCAATTTGGCCCAACCGGCGGCCCCATTAACCGGAATCGACTATATATATATATATATATATATATATATATATATATATATATATATAATGGCACTCATAAGTATTCGTACAGAGAAATATTTCAGTTATATTTGTTGTTATCTTTTGTAACAATGTAACATGCATAGGAAAAATTTAACAAATAGAAAAATTAGTTTAATACCAACATACATTTACAGTGTAATATAAAACATCAAAGAATTTAAAGAAAATAAGAAAAAGGTCAAAATGCAAAACTTTTCATACATTTACTGACAAAATTATTTGATTTTTGTGTGTTCACCTTTTGTTTAGGTAGAAATTATAGCTCATTCTTCTAAAGAAAATTGTTGCAATTCATTCAGATTCGAAGGGTTTCTCTCGCGGACAGCTTTTTTCAAATTAAACCATAAATTCTCGATTAAATTGAGAGCTGGGCTTTGACTAGACAAATCGAGGAGCTTGGAATTCTTTTGTTGACGCCATTTCATGGTGCTATTACTTTTATGTTTTGGATTATTATCTTGTTGCAATACTCAATTGCGACCCATTCGCAACTCCCGAACTGAAGGTAATACATTTTCTTCTAAAATTTTCCGATATTTCTTCGAATTCAAGATTCCATTCATGACAACAAGCTTTCTTGGACTAGAAGCACTAAAGTATATCCCCAAAGAAGCAAACTACTACTACTACTACTACTACTACTACTACTACTATCACTACTATCACTACCATGTTTAACCGTAGAAAGGATATTTTTGTTCTTGAATGCAGTATTTGATTTTCGCCAAACGTACCTTGTTCATTGTTCCCGAATAAATCAATTTTGGTTTCGTCTGTCCAGAGAACTTTCTTCCACAATGCAAATCCATCATTTTGAGGATCGTTGGCGTACTTTAAACAAGCTTCTTTTCGCACTTTTCGTAAGAGAGGTAGGTTTTCTTCGTGTAACTCTTCTACGCAAACCATTCTTTCTCAGTGTTCGACGTACAGTAGAGGAATGAACGTTGATCTTAGACAGTCTTAATGTTTGACAAATATTACCCGCAGTCATTCGTGGATTCGCAGCAGCCATTCTTTCAATCCGTCTAGCTGTACGGTCTGAAATCTTGCCCTTCAAATCCATTCCAAATAAATACGCAGTAAGTTTAAAAGTTTGAAAATTAAATAAAAGAATTTTTTGTATGAGAGAATGCGCAGTCATTAATAGTTGTAATTACCAATACGAAACGAATTTATATACGGGCGTTAAGTGCCTATTATTTAAACACTACAAATGCATTAACCTCAACCAAAAATAAATAAATATTAAAAAAATAAACTAAGCCAACGAGAAACTAAACTTTTCTTCGCTTATGTCCGTGTCCAGTGTATAGGAAAAATAAAGACATAATTCAAACAAAGATAGAAAAAGATATTTGGAGAATGAAGTCACGCGGGCACGACAAGTGTGCAAAATGCTTAGATTGGAAATGCTGATGATGGAAATATTACACACACTGTAACAAACTCTGTTCCTCGAGATATTTACCCCAAAGGATTTACCCCAAAGAGCTTTACCCCAAAGAGATTTGTCCCGAAAGGGGACACCCTAAGGATGTTTACCCCAAAGAGACTCGTCTAAAAGAGAGACCCCAAAAAGATTCACCCTAAAGAGATTCACCCCAAAATGATTAACTCCAAAGAGATTCGCCCCCAAAGTTAGACACTCTAAAGGGGCCCACCCCAGTTAAATGGTAACTGTAATGGACAAAAGAAATTAAAAAGCACGATATGCAAAACACACAATAAAGACAAAGAATGTATCAAAAAAACAAGACTCAAAAGCAAAGATCCAAATAAACAATACAACTAAAATCCGACACATTCATTTAACTAAAGAATATTGTAGATACACGAAGAGAGAGAGTGTGTGTATCTATATCCATCCAGATCTCTACAGATACGATGCATATGAAAAAAGGTTATTTCTGCTACCCATTAACGAGCATTTCAGCTAACGTTCCAAATTATAATAGGACTCACAAATGAAAGCTTAGCAAAAAGGATCCTTAAAGGAGAAAAAATTTTCGATATCTTCCAAACCATGAAATTAGTGAAAATTATTAAAAATGTTTGAAACGAAGCATCCAAAATTTTCTCTCTCTCTCTCTCTCTCTCTCTCGTATATCCATTGATGAACAGAGGGACACGAAACATGCATCTCTGAAGGACAACGAAACAGGAAAACCATCGAGTCAAAGTGCAAATATAGATGACGCAATAAAATTTTGTGTATATTAAAAAATATGTTACATGAACAAAGTCGAATTTCATATGTCGACATTCGACCTTATGCGAGTGTATACTGTAGATTTCAGATTTCAAACTAATTTCAGATTTTCAATAAAAATGACTGATCTGACCTATCCGGGCATAATGTAACCTAATCTAACCCAAATGAACCTAACGTGACTTAATTTAAACTAACATTCTAGTATCAACATTGTACAGATCGACTTTGTTCCGCTACCCGCTGAAAATAATCATGGCAGAAACAAATGCAGACTTTAGGTGTTTAACTGAAACACATCTAAAAGATTGTCATGCCAAGTGTAAAACCTACATAGATGAAGATATATAAATAGACAGCTACAGTTTTCTGCGAACGAATAGAACAGGAAGTTGAAAAGGGAATGTATACACCACACGCACACACATGCACACACGCGCGCGCACACACACACACACATATATATATAAATATATCGCAGAAATGTTAAGGAAATCGAGTAGCTATGTAAAACTGTTGATCATAAAAATTGAAAGCTAAACATATTAACTGTACCAACCCGTGACTCGCGGGGACTATGTTGCTTGCTGAGCTGTTTGAAGTGGCTCCCGAGGGCTCAATAATAATAACAAAGTAAGGCCAAAATACTTGAATGAAATCGAAATTTTGCGTCCAAATCGTCTGAATGACTGCGTCAGAATTGCGGCGGTGACTCATTGCTCTCGGACTTTTAGGAGTTGGCAGATAATGTGCATTGCGAGGTTTCCAATCGGAGGTAGGCCTACTTACGGGTTTAGGTATTCAGTAGGCATCGTTATTTCCAAATATCGATGTGGCTCGCCACATACTTTGAATTTAAAAATGGTTCTTGGCCATAAAAATGCTGGAAATCACTATCCTATCATAATAGCGAAGATTTCAACTTTTCATTCATAAAATATACAATGATTAGGAGAAATGTACGCATTACCAAGACAAATGAAGCACAAAAGGAAACCAGGAACAAGCGAGAAGACTTTTCTCTTACAGACGAGTTTATGTTAATGCGAGAGATTACAGAAGATAACAGGACGAAGTCAACTGGGTGCTACTATAGCGTGCGGTCTACAAAGATATCTTTAGTCTCCAAAAGAATTTGCGCTGAAGTGACCTGACCTGACCTGAAATGACTTGACTTTATCTTTGGGGACGAATGTGAGGTCAAGGCGGACTGTTAAAGGGGGAATCATGAAGACAAATATTAATTCAATTACATTAAAACAAAACATTTAAAGGACAAATAAAACAAACAATTTATTCTATGGGATATAATGCCCGGTTAGGTTAATTGAATGCCAAGTTAGGTCAACTGTATGCCCTTGACAATTGGTTAGGTTAAGTTGTGATATTTTCGTTAGTTTTAACGAAAATATCACAACTTTACCTAACTACTCGTCAAGGGCATACAGTTGACCTAACCGGGCATTCAATTAACCTAACCTGGCATTATATCCCATAGCATGAATTGTTTGTTTTATTTGTACTTTAATTTTTTTGTTTTAATGTCATTGAATTTGTAAATATGTTGTTGACCGCACGCTATAGTAGCACCGTCAATTGTATAGGCCTAGTATTGACAAACAACAACAGCTTAACCCTTAACTACTATTATTATTTCCCCATGATAAAATAAACAAATGTACACAGGGTCAGAATTGACCCAACGATAGTAGCTGAGGGTTAAATGAGAATGTAGAACCTTACCCTAAGAATAACACTGGATTATAATAAAAATCAATATGACGAGACTGAATCAAAGAATGAACCAATGTTTAAAGTAAGTAAACTTAAAAGTTTGAATCAGACATGGCAACAACAAACTTAGGAACTATTTTAAATGTAAAACAATGACGATAAGACGATAGAAACAAGAAAAATATGCGCCGAAAAAACAAACAAAATACGTAAGAAAAAACAAATTGAAAAGAAGAAAAATGAATATTTTCAGCAATAAAAATAGAATGTTATGAAATTAAATAAATATAAAGACAACAACACACTCAGGATGCGGTCAGAGAAAATCCAAAATATTTCTATAATTTTATTGTACATACACACATACACACACACACACACGCGTGTGTATATATATATATATATTATATATATACAGTATATATATATGGCATACTAACAGATTAAATTTAAGTCTGAAGAAAGGTTTCACTGCTTTACACAAAGCATTATTTAATGGTAAAAGCAGCTCGCCGTATTATTGCAAGGTGTGTGTATATATAGACGGTCAGCGCACTGACAACTTGACAAGGCTTCCGTACGTGGTTCATCAGCATTGAAAGCAAAAATGCTGTGTTATCATGATTAACGCGTGGTCATATTTATAGTCATTTACACGCCTGCGTCGTTACTTTACATTGCATTGCACTTACTTCTGGTTTTGCAGGTCCGGGTGCATGATTCATCAGGAGCAAGGCGTACCACAAGTTTGTTCACTCCCTAAAGCGGCCCAATTGCACCGTTTCACTCACTACTACAGTCATATCATGCATCATGCACCTCTCTCTCTCTCTCTCTCTCTCTCTCCTCTCTCTATATTATATATATATATATATATATATATATATATATATATATATATATCAAATTAGATATTGAGAGAGCGATGCATGATGCATATGAATGTAGTAGTGAGTGAAACTGGGACATTTGGGCTGCTTTGGGAAGGAAACATATATATATATATATATATATATATATATATATATATATATATATATATATATATATATATATATATATATATATGATCTCCAAGGAAAGATAATAAGCTATAAAGAGTAATGCAATACAAATCAAGTCTTAGTGTTCCAGAAATAAATCAAATAGTATATGACAACTCTTTTTATGAAGAAGAGTGGCAAAGAAATTGACAGATTTTTACTTCATGCAGGCTGATATTGCTAGAGCATCAGATGAATATTAGTCATATTCAACGACATGTCCAGACAAATGGATAAAAAATGTAAGGATGTAATGCTCGGATCCTCGGAGGAATAAAAGTGTCAAAGGTAAATGGAGTCTAGACCATAGATATACACAAGAACGGACACGACACTGAATTATCTAATGTAGTATTTCTGAGTCCGGCCAAACATGGCAGCAAACCTTGTAGAATGCTGATCCAGATTACTCGCTAGCCCAAATTGTCTTATTTTCCAAGTACAGCATTAGTTCAGACTTAACCTGAACTTAGGCATAGGCCCTATTAATGCTATTAACCTAATTTAGGTCTTGGGCGAGCCTGGCGTACAGTCGCTAATTTTAAGTTAGGTTTTGGGCCGAAAGTAGCAACTATAGGCTAAGGCTAAGCCTATCCAAGACAGGCCATAACTCAAAGATGTTAAGATATATTCACAAGATATACATAATTTATAACCTCATTAATTCAACACAAATTTCTGCGAGAATTCTTTAATGTCAAAAAATGAATTTCCAAGTGATACTTCGGAACTGTTTAATAAAATAATTGCCGAATAAGCGCCGATTAGTGGATGAAATAAGGTGATGTTCAGTCTATTCTTATTTCTTATTTATGGTCCAGAGTCGGAACAACCAAAGACCAAGGGTGCTTGAGCACATACCTGCATGTGATACCGTGTGACCACAAAAATTGTCCCTGTTTTTAATCGCTTATTACTCACTCACTCATAAAATACTCAGTCATTATTGCAGCTTCACAAATGAAATAAAAAGCATTCGAAAGAGAACATTTTAAAGTTTTATTTAACTTTTTCGATATCCTGGATACGAAATCAGTACTTATAAAAAAATGACAGTTTTATCCACCACAATCATGGGTTATTTGTCGGGCATGCAACGTGTTTTCATTGCAGAAGAGATGATCAAACATGGCTCGGTAGTTGCCACCCAACGGTCTTTCAGACGACAATACGGTCAGCAAAGGACCATAGATCCTAAAACGATTCGCAGGATTTTCGCAAAATGGAAACATCACGGCTCAATCAAGAACATGCATAAAGGCAACTCTGGACGCAGCAAAGGTGTGCGAACCGCTGAAAACATTGATTCAGTCGCAAATCAGCTTGAAACGGACAACAAGAAATCTGTGAGACGACTATCAGCTGTGACAGGAATCAAACGGGAGAGCATTCGGAAAATAATCACGTTGGATTTGAGAATGAAGTCATTCAAAATTATGTGTTTGCAACAGCTTAACGAACAAGACTACCAGCGTCGTTTGATGTTTTGTGAACGCATTGAAACAATAATTGAACAAAACCAGATAAGATTAAGTGACATAATATTCAGTGATGAATGCCACATCTATCTCAATGGGTTCATCAACAGACAGAATTACCGGTGTTGGTCACAAAACAAGCCAAATATACACTTGGAGAAACCTCTGCATTCACCAAAAGTTACTGTCTGGTGGGTTTGAGTAGCAGCAAGGTTTATGGTCCTTACTTTTTTGAGGACCCAGAGACAAGGAGACCGCTTTCAGTAACTTCAGAAAGATATGTAGAAATGCTGAACACTGTTTTTGAACAAGAAAACTGCAATAACAAGTGGTTTCAGCAAGACGGAGCAACAGCCCACACAACTAGGCAATCACTGGAATGTTTAACAAGATTTTTTGAACAAAGATTCATTTCTCATCGCTCGCAGTTTCCCTGGCCCGCAAGATCTCCCGATCTATCACCTATGGACTTTTTTCTCTGGGGATTTGTCAAGGACAAAGTATTCAGGCAAGAGCCATCCTCTATCGAAGAATTAAAGCAAGCGGTGGTAGAGAGTGTACAGTCCATTGAATGCAGCGTTTTGGAAAATGTAATAAATAACTTCCTTTCCCGTTGTGTGAAATGTAAGAATGTCCAGGGACGTCACTTTGAACACATGTACAATAAATTAAAACTTTAAAATGTTCTCTTTCGAATGCTTTTTATTTCATTTGTGAAGCTGCAATAATGACTGAGTAATAAGCGATTAAAAACAGGGACAATGTTTGTGGTCACACGGTATAATGATGATGATAATGATAAATCTTTATTAGCAGGATATAAATTTCATAAAATAGTACGATATTCTTGAAGGTAATAAGCGATAAGATAAATCAAGCAATAATAAATAAAAAAAAACCTAAAAATAAGACAAAATAAAAATAAGACACGTACTGAAACAAGTAGTAATAAAAACTAGCCACTGCTAAGGCATTAATTTTAATTTAGCTATTTAGCCTATAGCCTATAGCTTAAGGACCAAATGATTGTAAAATTGTAAAATCAATATCGATACTCCTAAATTTCTCTAAATCCCATACTGAAATTATTAAAATAGTAATTTTAGCAATTACAAATTGTCTTTCTTCAGAAAATGTCACGTTGTTGTATAACAGTGTTCAGAAATTACTTTGACTGTATGCACCTCATTTCATTGGCAAATTACGGACTAAAGAGTAAATTAACTCGCTAAAAGTTTTGCACTGAATGAAATGCTCCGCCCAAAACTCTATTTATAATTAGGGGATGACACTAACTTCAGTCAAGCATTTTGGGGCCGGGTGGTGGGGGAGAGAAACGTTAGAAATTAAAAATGTGTCAAGGGTTCAGCTGTAATATATGTATCGTTATTCGTGTCCCTTCATCTTTTCTTTATAGTCGTAATATTTCCTTAGTCACGCCTTTGAAACGGTCTCTTCCCACTCGATGTCATTTCCCATTTCATTCCTCGTCCAAGAATGACAAATCTGAAAGTGGGAATCTCAAAGGAAGAAAATCCTCAAAACGATCCATTCCCATCCCCACAATAGGATTTCCCGATTTAAGTTAAATTCGCTGTGAAAAATACCTCTCGGGGTCGCAATGACGTCATCTATTTTTCCTCTTTCCCCAAACAGGAAACTTTTCCCAAATTGGGAATTGTCATTTGGAGCATTCTCATTTGCGGACCGCGGATGAAAATGGGAATACCATTGCGTGAGAAGTAATCTTTTCAGAATGTCCTCAAAGTAGTTTACATATGTAATAAAGCATTATAATTAGCTCTACAAATAACTAAATAAATAAATGACCTACTATGTGTGCCTATATATATACACTATATATATATATATATATACCTTTGGTTAGCTTCCGCCCGAATTGTTCATTCTGACGAAGGTCAAGCTTTTCGCTCCACTTTAGACCTACAGTTTAACGTGGAATCCGAACCACGTCCCACCAGCAGCCCAGCGTCTTAACCACTAGGCTACCCAGGGTACACATTTATCTACCAAACACTTTCTTTATTGTGTGGAAGGACGAACAGCTGGGTTTTGCTGCGCGCCGGCTGCCGTCAGCGGGTCTCGATCCAGGGGCCGATAGATCACGACACCACCAAGGCACATTTATATATATATATATATATATATACACATTTTAACTGCAAACACGCAGCATAATTAACGTAAAGAACGACGCTTGTATAGGAGATATTCCGCGCAAGATGAGAGAGAGAGAGAGAGAGAGAACGAAACAAATGAAAAAATGAGGTAACCACCCGGGAATCGAACCCGGGATCTTCCGATTGCCGGTCAGATATGATAACCATTACACCATGGGCCTCACTCATTCAAATGCCGTAATTCCTCTACATACGCGCAGAAACCAATGCCCCAAGGGGGCACCTCCCGCATGCCGTAACATTATATACATTTTAACTGCAAACACGCAGTATAATTAACGTAAAGAACGACGCTTGTATAGGAGATATTCCGCGCAAGATGAGAGAGAGAGAACGAAACAAATGAAAAAATGAGGTAACCACCTAGGGAATCGAACCCGGGATCTTCCGATTGCCGGTCAGATATGATAACCTTTACACCATGGGCCTCACTCATTCAAATGCCGTAATTCCTCTACCTCATTTTTTTCATTTGTTTCGTTCTCTCTCTCATCTTGCGCGGAATATCTCCTATACAAGCGTCGTTCTTTACGTTAATTATACTGCGTGTTTGCAGTTAAAATGTATATAATGTTACGGCATGCGGGAGGTGCCCCCTTGGGGCATTGGTTTCTGCGCGTATGTAGAGGAATTACGGCATTTGAATGAGTGAGGCCCATGGTGTAATGGTTATCATATCTGACCGGCAATCGGAAGATCCCGGGTTCGATTCCCGGGTGGTTACCTCATTTTTTCATTTGTTTCGTTCTCTCTCATCTTGCGCGGAATATCTCCTATACAAGCGTCGTTCTTTACGTTATATTATATATATATATATATATATATACACTATACAAGCAGAGCCTTCGGCTCCCTGCCCTACGGGCGGGGATTGTGCTTCACAAACTCGCCTACGGCGAGGGCACGTTAGAGTTACCCCTTTTGGGGAGGTCATTTTCTCTCCCCCCAAAAAACCCTCACTCCCCTTCATGCAACTTGGGGGATAACCCCCACCCTTTTGTTGCATAACCCCCTCCCCCAAGACCCCATCACCCATTACCCCCCCCTCTCTCCCATTACCCCTCCTTCTCCCCCCCCTATATATATATATATAAAATGTATGTGTGGAGGGGTTAGACGTTATACAATTTACCCAAAAACCTTCTCTTACTGTATATAGGTCACGTGATATTGAATTAACGTCGTACTTAATATCCGCAGTTGTTATAATTTTAATGCGTTTACATACCCGTAGTCACATTGAGGCAGACGAGGCGGCCGCCTCGGCTGGCTTAACGGACATTTTGGATCAATGAGGAAATTGAATTTCAAAGGAAATTTGAGGAAATTGACAGAAATAGGATTTTACCTGTCTCGTACAAATTATACTATGAATTATTATTAATTTAATAATAAATAATTATAATTATAATTAATAAAATTATATATAAAATAATTAATAATTTATTATTATTATTAATTATTAAGTACAAAAATTCGATTTTACCTAGAGTCGTACAAATCCAGCGCTCTTTAGCCCTTTTTAGGCAAAAGTTATTATTGTCTAATTCACTCTCAGTTACCATACACTCACAGTGCATGATTTTGTGCTAGGATTAAAAAAAATCTTCTGAAGGAGCATGGCCCCGGACCCCCTAGTAGGGCTATTTTCGCCTCGTCTGTTTTTAAGCTCTGGCTACGGCCTTGGTTTATATCAAATATTTAACCTTCAAATAGTAGACTTGGGTGTTTACTTAAATTTACGTAACAAATAACCCAGTCCAGTATTTGAGGGTTGAGCAAATATAATAAAATGAATAAATATATATGTATATATATTTTACGAGGTGTTTTGTCAGGTGTGCGTCAGGCTTTACAGTAAGGAGAAAACTTTACTATTAAATTAGGTTTCCAACTCTCAGCAATATATAATAGCGAGACTGTAAAAGAAATGGACATCTTTATAGGTTTTTTGTTGACAGTTTTGGCTACTGATTGCATTACCAAAGTCCGCAGATGAATGTGGTCCCAAAACTTGTATGTATTTTCTGATTTTTAAGTCTTTTTAGCTAAAAAGACTTACATTTTTAAAAAGATTTTAAAAAAATTAGCGAAAAAGACTTAAAAATCAGTAAATACCTACAGGTTTTGGGACTATATTCATTTGTATACTTTGAAAATGCAATCGATAGCCAAAATTGTCAATAAAAAATTTAAAAAACTGCTAAGAAATCTTGAAGTGGAGAAAGGTGCATTGTTGTAACAAAGCATTATGTTCATTATAAATGAAGTCATACCTTGCATGGTGTTGTATAGAGTTATAATATATAGTTCGCGTTCAGGTTTTCTTTGATAGTTTTGGATTCGAAGTTGAAGTGAAGTTTGTATTATAATAACAAACGAGGGCTTTGCCTTCGGAGGGGAATAAAAAAGCACTTCACTCCCGTTTTGGCGTGTTTGCCGATCGAACACGTGTTCTGGTTGGGGCTCATTTGTGTGAGCCGACCGAAGGTCGAGTCAAACTACTCTGTGTTTACTTTAGGTCATAGTCGTCTTTGTCATTATCGTCTTAAATTTTTTCTAAGTGAACCTTGGAACCTTAGTTTTGCTTCCACCCGAATTATCATTCTGATGAAGGTCAAGTTTGTTGCCCCACCTTAGATTTACAACTTAACATGAAATCCGAATCACGACCCATCAAGGAAGTCAGAAATTACAAAGTCCTCACCCGAACCCGAACTCACAATTTCCCGATCAGCAGCCCAGCGTCTTCAACAACTAGGTTACCCAGGGTATCCATTTATCTACGAGCCATTTTTTTTTTGTATAGAAGGATGAACAGCTGAGTGAGCTAAATATTCCATATATCATTTATGTTACCTTTTATCCCGTCGTAGTGTAGTGGCTAGCACCCTCACCGTCTGTTCAAGAAGTGGTAGGCACCATTGTCTTGGGTGCGAGAGGGTTAACAGGTAAAATGCCTCTGGATGCGAAAGCATTTTACGTTTCCTCAGTTGTTTAACAGGTGCTAACTTTTATCTCGTCGTAATGTAGTGGCTAACGCCTTCACTTTCTGTTGAAAAGGCGGTGGGCTCGAATCCTGATATATATAATATATATATATATATATTATATATATATATATATATTATACAAATCTACAAGGAAAAAGAAAAATTAGTTCAAGGGCTTTCGTGTATTCAGAAGTACACCTCGTCAGGGAATGAAGGAGAAGTCGAGATGACAAAAATATATACCGTGCATATGTACAGCGGGACAGAAAAATAAAAAGATTAGCACATGATTAACAAGAGATAATTAGAGGCAAAAGGTATTTAACAGGATATTGTCAATTTTATACATTCCCGCACTGTTATTGAAATTGTTTTTAAAATGAATAAATGCACATTCTAGAATATTTCTTTCAATTATATATCTGTTTTTAACGAGCGCTTTATATCTATACATATGGTTAAACAATGCATTAGAATTATTTGCTGTTCTACACGCATATTTATGCTGTTTTACCCTAATATCTAAAGTTTTACTCGTTTGGCCTATATATACTGAGTACATCCGATTGAATACACATAGCCAACCGCATTATCCGGGCTATTCTTTATTAGGCGTGATTTAACAGTATTATACTTAAAGACTACACTGACAACCAATTGCTTTAAGTAAAGTCGGAAGATATTGAAAATTAACATGGTAAGGGTAGGCTAAAGATATTTTTACGCTCAAATGGCAGTTATTTAGAAATTAAATAGGATCCTGTAACATAACTTAGTACCAATATTCATGATACTGAATAACTCGGAATCTAAAAATTCAGGACTGACAACCCTCAATGCTGAAGTTCACGGTTGAAAAAGAAAATTATGGATGCTTATCTTTTCTAGATCTAAAAATTCGGAGATGCTTGAATCAGTTCAAGTTCAAGTTTTTCGTAAGCCTGCTAATAATAACTCTTATGTGCATTTTTATTCTGACCATCATCCCTCGATTAAATCTTCTATTTTCTCTGCTATGTTTCTCAGAGCATTGAGGGTTGTCAGTCCTGAATTTTTAGATTCCGAGTTATTTACCTTAAATTTACCTTAAAGCGCTTCTGCCTCAAGGGTGCGCTGCTCCCACGAAGTCCGCTCAGCGCCTCCTGAGGCGGGGCCACGACGAGGTCGCCACCCTTCTTTTCTCTTGCTCCTGTCATACGATTTGGTCCCTTATTGAATTTGTGGGGGCTGGTCTGGCAGAGGAATACCCTGGCACTGTGGGTTGGTCGGGTATGTTGGCTAAAAACATGTCCAAGTGTTTTTTAAAAGTATCTACTGGGACTGCACTTATATCTCTAAGGTACTGAGGCAAGGAGTTAAACAGGCGAGAACCCTGCCTAGAGAATAGAGATACTATTATATTGAAGGGTTTAAATCAGTGGTGGGATTCAAAAATTTTAAGAACCGGTTCGCCCTCCCCTCCCCTTCTCCTCCCCCTTCCATGTCAGAAATGAAAACTAAAAAAATGTTTTTATCGAAATGAGTATGGTATAAAGAAAAATCATGCACGGACTGAAAGGGTTAAGGACCGGTTCGGCGAACTCGGGAAATTTTAGGAACCGGTTCGCATGAACTGGTGCGAACCGGCTGAATGCCACCACTGGTTTGAATTCTTCTCAGACTGTTTGGTGGGAGGTGATATTTTTTACACATTCTGCCAGTTCTTGCTAAGGTGGGCACAATTGGTTCAGTATTGGGGGCAACTAAAAGCCCTTCTAGAATTTTCCAGGTGTAGATTAGGATGTATCTCTCAAACCTCTCTATGGAATAAAGGTTGAGGCCTCTGAGCCTATCCCAGTAGTTTAATTTGTTTTTACTCACCTGTTGCCCATCAGGTTGTTTAATATACGAGGTAAAGGTTCTTTGTAGGCCCTCAATTTCTTGCAATTCATTCTGTTTGTGGGGAAACCATAATTGAGAGCAGTAGTCAATGCGTGGAAGGACAAGTGATTTCCACAGGGTAAGCATGGTCATACTGTCCCTAGTTCTGAATGTCCTCAGTATATATCCTATTAGTTGTTTGCATGATGAGGTTACTTTGTCAATGTGCCTGTTGAATGTTGCATCTTTAGATAATATAATCCCTAGATCCCTGACATGATCAGTTTGTACAATATCTTTTCCTGTGGGTCCAGTATAGTTGAATTGTTCTTTCAGGTATTTATTTGGTCCATATTTAATTAGTTCAAATTTGTCTTCATTGAAGGCCATATTGTTTGCATCTGCCCATGCATATATAGTTTGTAGATCTTTTTGTAGCTCTACACAGTCTTCTTTTTCTATAATTGGTCTTAGTATTCTGGTATCACATGCGAATGACAGGAGAGAGCTTCCTAGGTTACAGTTTATATTGTTTAGCATTATAATGAATAGAATTGGTCCCAGTACTGTACCTTGCGGCACTCCACTAATCACTTCTTTTTCTATCGATCTTGCTCCATTTACAATTGTTATTTGTTTTCTGTCAGAGAGAAAGGCATGGATCCATTTTCCTATTTTTCCACAAATACCAAGTTCTTTCAGTTTATGAAATAATATACCATGGTCAACCTTGTCAAAAGCTTTTGCAAAGTCTAGATAGATGACATCAACATTGTGGTTTTCTCCCAAATATTGTAGGATTGTATTGCAATGGTCTATAAGTTCAGTAAGGCAGGATCTCTTGTGTCTGAAGCCATGTTGAAAGTCTTCTAAGAGATGTTAATTTTCTATAAAACTGACAATGTGCCTTTTCAGGACTTTCTCAAATATTTTAATAATATGGGAAGTCAAGGATATGGGTCTATAGTTCTTGGTTTCCTTTCTTTTGCCTCCTTTGTAGATTGGGATAATATTTGCTTGTTTCATGATTCCTTAAGAGTCTTGGCTCCAATTCCATCTGGACCAGGGGCTGAACTCCCCGGTAGCTCTGTTATTGCCTGTTGTATATCTCTAGTGGTTATTTGTATATCTTCCAATAATGGTCTGTCTTGGTCATTTTCTTCTCTATCAAAAAATGCTGTAGTTTTTATTTTCTTTGCTACTACAGGGGTACTCCAGCTTAAAGCATATTGAGATTGTAGAATGTTTGCCATTTCCTGTGTATTAGATGTGAGAGTTAGTCCATCTTTAGCAAGCAATGAGCCAATGCTCGTTTTGATAACTGCTTTGCGTTTAGCATAGCTAAAGAAGAATTTGCTATTTTCCTTTATAGTGCCAATAGCTTTGTGTTCATTATCAATATTCTCTCTTGTGGTTGACTCCTTTATTTTAAGTTCTAACATCAGTATCTGATTCCGGATGTTACTATGTCTTGTATCACTTAATTGCTTTGTCAGTTGTTTAGATAGCTTTGTTCTCTTTCTCATAAGTGTCCTTCTGTATCTGTGTTCTTTTGTCCGGTGCTTCTTTGCACTATCGTTTTTCTTTGGTGTGTGCTTGTATAATGCTGATGATAGCAGGTATTGTATTCTACTCCAGCATTCTTCTGGTTCTAGGTTTTCTAATTCATCTTCCCAGTTTATTTCTCCCAGACAGTTATTTATTGATGTCCAGTCTGACTTGTGCAGGTTTAGGTCAGAGTATGGCAAATTCGTTTGGCATGGGTCTTGCTTACATTTGTGGAGAGACAAATTTGTGAATATGTGCATGACATTGTGGTCGGAGTGTATAGTTGGTGTTATAACAATGTGGTCAATTGTATTTGCATTATTTGTCAGCATTAAATCTAGGATATTATTTTTTCTAGTTGGGCAGTGGACATGTTGTACTAGGTGCAGTTTTTCCATAAACTTATTCAGGTGTTTTGATTTGGAACTTTTTGTCCCTGATTTCATACCACCATATTGGTTCCAGGTGCAATTTGGGAGATTAAAGTCTCCTGTAATGATTAAGTCTCTTGTTGAGTCTACAATAGCTGGGCATTGCCTGATTTTTTCTAGGACTTCAGTGAGCTCTAGATGGGAGCTATCTAGGGGGCTATAGATATTCACTAGTATTATGTCTTCTTTATTTATACTGAGCATGATGATTAGGAGTTCACAGGCTCCATTTGAGTATGCCATGAGCAGTTCACTTTGAATGTTTTCAGGGATGTACATCAGGACACCACCATTTAGACGGTCTTCTCTGTCACATCTATGGGTGGTGTACCCTTTGATTGCAATTTCACTACTCATGATCATGGTTCAGGTGTGTTTCGGTGAGGGCTATAACTGTGCTAGTAGTGTTTTCCACTAGGCTCTTTAGGTAAGGTACTTTGGTATGGTTTGAGTTTAGGTAAAGGCCCTGGATGTTTAAGTAAATTATTGATACATTTGCGGAGCCATTTGTTTCATCTCCCACATATAGGGTATTTGTAGGCAGAGCTGGGCACTTGCGGTTTTTTTTGCGGTACTGCGGTACTGCGGTACTACCGCACTACCAAACCGGTACCGCATAACGCAGTACCGCAAAAATGCGGTAGCGGTACTGCTGTACTTTCAGCGATCCTTTGCGGTACTGCGTTATGCGGTACCGGTTTGGTAGTGCGGTAGTACCGCAGTACCGCAGTACCGCAAAAAAACCGCAAGTGCCCAGCTTTGTTTGTAGGGTTCCTGCTGGGGTTCTCGTTTGCTTTTGTATGAGGAGCCCAAGTGAGCTTTGAATGTCTTGTATTTGTTTCATGAGGTGGTAAAACTCCAATGGGGTTTCAATAATTCAGTGGTGGCTCGTGACTTTCAGTTATGGGGGTGCTGCCTCAGAAATTGCGAACAATTGTGTCGATTATATATATATATATATATATATATATATATATATATATTATATGAGAGAGAGAGAAAGTCGAATAGATAAATAGATAACTACTCACTACTCAGTCATAAAAATAAGTAAAATAGTATCATAAATCAATTATAGGGTACTTACGCTTAACGGGTAATTTCGAATTTGCCAAAAATTTTATTTATAAACAAATTCCATTCTTCTGTTTTTATTCTGAGCGAAAAAATATTCAAAGAAATGAAAGCTATATATTGTAAATAATCCAATTATTATATAATTAACTTCAATCTCACGACAAAAAATAAATGATAACGAATCATTGATAAATGCAATTCTGAAATTAAATTTCGAATTAGCAAACGATACAGCAACATAACTACCACGTCAAACAAACAAATCGGCACTGCTCTATCCACAGTGCTTTCGATCCTCTTAAACCCGCGATTCTGACTCGCTCTTCGTACGTCCGCCACCGAGGTTTCAAGCGTTTCGAACAAAATCTGGATCTGTTAAGTACGCAGTTCCACGGGAAGGCTGAAGCTACTTTCGTGATTCATTCGTTCGGCATTGAAATAGTTTAAGGAAAAAAGGATATAATCTGATTTAAAAACTCAAAGTTCATTGAAAAAAACAATCAGAGAGGCTATTTTAAATATTTAAATATAAAGATCATAAGATCATGTGGGTGCTGCAGTTCCGCAGTGCCTACCGACGAGCCGCCCCTGGGTTTCATGGTTGCTTGCTGTACTATTTTCACCAGTGGGCTTACCTGGACCAGCTACATCAGCATAAGATCTGGGTGCAGGAATGATATATATTTGGTCTTGGGTTTTCTTGCATCCCTTGGGCTAAATAGTGCTGATGGATAGCAGGCTCACTATCCTGGTATTCTCTCCGTTGAATTTGATGTGGTTGCACTCGGATTGTTCCCTTCAGGTGGGCCAGATTGCAGTTCTCTTTAAAACAACTTCTTCCCCACCATGAGCTCTGGCAAATTTGAGGATGAAAATAGGGACATCTTGCATTGGATCGACATCCAGAAATGCCATTCTCATCGTGTATAATTTTTTTGCAGAGTGGTGGGTGAGCAAATGGGCATTCTTTTCCCTTAACCCCTTTCAGAGGCTTTCAGTATGACGGGCATGCCACCCGTCGTTAAGGGGTTAAGTCCATATTTACACAAGCCCCTCCTGTAATACTTGCATACTGGCCTCTTGGTTTCACTTTTGGCTTTTTGGTGACTGTGTACAGTGGGGTCATGATCATGAATATTGGTACTAAATTATGTTATCCTATTTCATTTCTAGATAACTGCCTTAGGAACCTTACCATGTTAATTTTAAATATCTTCCGACTTTACTTAAAGCAATTGGTTATCAATGTAGTCTTTAAGTATAATAATACTGTTAAATCACGCCTAATAAAGAATAGCCCGGATAATGTGGTTGGTTGTGTGTATTCGATCAGATGCACAAAATGTAACTCAGTATATATAGGCCAAATGGGTAAAACGTTAGATATTAGGGTAAAACAGCATAAATATGCGTGTAGAACAGCAAATAATTCTAATGCATTGTTTAATCATATGTATACATGTAATTATAGTATCAAGTGCGATAGTTCTAAAGCGCTCGTTAAAAATACAGATATAATTGAAAGGAATATTCTAGAATGTGCATTTATCCATTTCAAAAATAATTTCAATAACAGTGCGGGAATGTATAAAATTGACAATATCCTGTTAAAATACCTTTTGCCTCTAGCACATGATTAACAAGAGTTAATTAATCTTTTTATTTTTCTGTCCCGCTGTACATATGTACAGTATATATTTTTGTCATCTCGCCCTCTCCCTTCATTCCCCGACGAGGTGTACTTCTGAATACACGAAAGGCCTTGGAATCATTTTTCTTTTTTCTTGTGGGTTTGCATCATTCATTCATTTATTTCACGTGTTTGTGAAATTCATCATATATATATATATATATATATATATATTATATTATATATATTTATTTATTTATTTATTTATACAGTATATATATATGGGACTGCCAGTAACCCTCCAGTCGTGAACCAAGCAGAACCCCCTAAATAAATATTTTGTCGGTGATACATTTAGGGTTTGTGTTTCAACGAGAAGCCACTTATCATTAAGTTATGTCTGACCAAAATAAATATTCCATATGCAAAATATATTTTAAAGAAACGAACTAAGTTGATAAAAATGTAAGAAAAATGATAGTAATAATAAATAATAATTATTATTATTATGGTCGGTATAATAATACGGGAACAATGACCCGCCTAACGGTCCTTTCCAACCCACGAGCAAAACGGGAGATTAGTGAATACTAAGAAGAGTTAAAAGAAAATGAAGTGGATAAAGTAAAACCCTAAAAATATGTAAAGAAGAACATAAATTAATCCTTTTCAGCCACAAGTATCTGTTGGAACAATGATCAGAATAAGAACTTAGCCTAAAAGGAACTTATATTGGTTAAACGGTAATAAAAATCCAAATATAAAATGGAAAAGAAAAAAATAATATAAACACCACACAACAGTTGCAAATCCTAAAATAATCACTAGGCAAGCATACCTAAAAAAAAAATTAATAGATTAATTTTTATTTAAATTTAATAACTGGAACAAATTAGCAGTTTAACGCGACTCTTACTATAGCGTTTTATATGATGTATTCAAGAAAATATCATAACTACTAATGAAGTAAAGCAAATAAATACATACGACTAGGATGTTCAGGCCCTCTCAGAGGTCCGGAGAGGCCCGGGTCACTTCCAGCTTTTGAGGCCCATAGCTAAACCCAATTATTACTTTCACTGCAAAACATTATATTCCAACCTGAAAGTTCCTAAATTTGAGGCCCCCCTTAAGCTTGAGGCCCAGGCTAAATGGCCCTCCTAGCCCCCCCTCTGATAGGTCCTGGGGATGTTTACCGATGAATGGCCAGCTTAATGTTCGTAAAAGAATATATAAAAGAAATCGCTTCACCATAAATGCAAGGAAGAAGGGAGATTTCCATTATTTTGTAGTAGGGGAATTTTCAAATAGATATTCAGTGTTTAAAAACTTCAGCACCCATTAATATTGTAAGATATAAAAGGCAGAGGTGCGGACGAGTACACCCTGGAAAATTACCCAGAGAAAGGGAAAGCCACAACATATATATAGTATATGGATATCCGCAGGGGCAAAATGAAGTTACTCGCTCTCTCACTGTATTTCCTATTCATATTTATTTTGAAAACGAACCAGAAATTAAAGCATCGCAGTAGAAAGCCAAAAGTGTGTAATGGGCAACTCAACCACGTAAATAATGGAACGTTATCGTACAGCTGACTTCTAATTGAGACAAAGGTGCCGAAAAAGATTTAGAACAAATGGTGTACTTAACAGTACGAGGTGTTACTGATTACTTTAAATTCAAAACTAAATTGCGGAGTACTTCTCAGGTTATAAACTTATATTATTTAAATCGTAATTTTAATTACTAAATTCGGTTTGTTATCACTAATATGAGACGTGGCAGAAGTGGTCAATCCGGTCACAGTCGTCAGTGAGTGGAGCTGGAAAGGGAGATGCAAGAGAGAGAGAGGAATCAGTAAAATGTTATCAAGAATTGACATCTTTTCTTCGGAAAGAGACTGAAGAACAACAAGAGAGAGGAGCAACATGAAGATGTTGAGTTAGAGAGAGAGAGGAAGAACCATCAGGAGTAGAACGTGTAAATCTAAGAGAGGAAGAAACTGAGAGAAAGGAACCCGACATTGTGTCTGAAGATCCTGGACTGTAGCCGAAAACTTGAACGTAAAAACAAAGTGCAGTTGACCTTTTGCTCAAAAAGGGTCCCGCCTTTTGCCAGAATGAAGATGGTCCCCTGGAAAATTCGAGCAGATAACAAAATAATCGAAACAGGTATTTCTCTGAAACATTATTTTGTGGAAAGGAAAACATGAGCTGTACCACTGGAACTATTTACTGTACTCACTCTCGACGCGACGGGAAACGTGTACTGCTTCTGCTGCAGGCTTCTCTCCTCCAGCACTTCTGCTTTTGCAGAACACAGTTTTAGTGATTGGAACAAAGCCACAAAACTTCTGAAGCAGCACAAAAGCAGTGAAGAATGTCGCAAAATTTTAGTGGCATGGGTATTAAGAACAAGTCCCACACACTGCATTGACGCTGAACTGGAAAAGGGGCAAGAAGTTAAAGAAAAACACTGGCGTTTAGTGCTTCATTGTGCTGTCACAATGATACAATTCTTGGCACATCGTGGTTTGGCTTTCAGAGGGGACGACGAGATTATCAGTTCGCCACATAATGTAAATTTCCTTGGAGTTCTTGAATACTTAGCTCATTTTGACCCATTTTTTGCTGAACACATTGCAATACACGAAATCCTAGTCGTGGAAAGACAAACTACTTGTCCTTTACAATATGTAATGAACTGATCCAGCTTATGGGTCAGTAAGTTGTGAACATTGTGTGTGATGAAGTGTAAACAGCCAAGTACTTTTCGATTTCTGTGGATTTCACTCCAGATGTACTGTAAGTCACGCAAGTCAACTAACTTTCATTTTGAAGGACGTAAGTTTGAGCGGGGAAGTTGTAAAGCGATTTCTGAAGTTTTTGCCCATTCTAAACCATTGGGAAGAAAACGTATAAAAGTATGTGCTTGACACTCTAGCCGAAATCAGTCTCAGCATCGGTGATTGTAGAGTCCAGAGTCGTGACAATGCCATCAATATGTCCAGCAGATATGCAGGTTTACAGGCTCTCATAGTGGAGATCAACTATTTTGCAGACTACATGCCCTGTGCGGCTCATTTGTTGAACTTGGTTTGGTATGTGTGGAGGTCATACATTTCTTTGGCACACTGCAGGAAGCAGATGCATTTGCAGTTGGCTCAACAAAGCGATGGAATTCTCCGATTACCGGTCTGACAGAAAGTGAAAATGCCGCATTCTGACATTGAAATCCTCGTCAACTACCCGATGGCACTGTCATGCAGAGTCAGTAAAAGCGTTGCGTTTGAACTATGAGTAGTATTACGACATACTCATTGATATATTGACATATCAGAAGATGAAGATGGAAAGGGCGAGACCAGAGACACAGCTGACAATTTTGCAAACAAGCTATGTCGTCTGGAAACTGTAATTACGTACAGTTGCCTGCATATGTAATGTTCCTCGCCTCTAGGGCCGGATTAAGCATTGTTAGGGCCGGAGGCAATGAATATTTTCGGGCCGGTGTCACTAGAAAAACACTAGAAAAACACAATTCTTTACCTGATACATGAGTAATGTGATCAGCTGACTGGGATCGATCAACAGAAAACGAAACAAAAACAAAGATGTGATTACAGAAAATGTATACTTTGTTCACATAAATGGGATACTAAACTAGGTTTTGTAGAAGCGGAATCTAGAATTTTTTTTCTTCCTCACGGTCGACCAATTATTTCAACGGTAGATTATAGCGTTTACATAGTTTCTTTGGGGTCGGCCAGCATCTGGGGCCGGGGGCAGATGTCCCCTTTGCCCATTATAATCCGCTACTGCTCGCCTCACAGGCGACTCCGTACATGTAACGCCGCAGTGTTAGTCAATGTACCTCAACTGAGGGAAGGTGGGGTGGAGGAGGGACAACCGAGTCCAACAACATATAACACAGATATATATATCTAAAGGACAATTGAATGTGCAGTCATTGACATGCAGGCAGGGCTGGGAGTGGCTAACCGGTTATAACCGGTTAACCTATAACAATCGGTTAACCAGATAAAAATTTCCAACCGGTTAATTTCGGTTAAAATCGGTTACTTCAATAAATTCGTATAAAATGCACAAATCGTGGACAGAGATGCTAAAATATTCTCAGGAAAAAGGTTGTCGAGTTGACGAGAGTCCATTAAAATGATGGAAGTCAAGACGAAATGACTACTCAACATTGACCCGCCTTGCAAGGCGATATTTGGCTGTTGAAGCTACATCAGCATCGTCTGAACGATTATTTTCGGCTTTTGGACTTGTATTTGAGAGTCGACGCATGTCGCTTGAGAAAGAAACAGCAAGCGCTATCATATTTTTACATAAGAACGGGCAGTAGTTAAGTTTATATTGATGCCTGTTCTTGCATCTCCACTCTCCAGGTCGCGGACATGGGCGTAAGTATCGATTTAATTGCATTTAAATGATAAATATTTCTAATAGGAAGTAAATTTATTGTGTGAGCAGTTTATAAATAATTATGCAAAAAAGTATATTGATTATTGATACGCATGCACTGCATGCACTGCATGCACTCATTCACGGACCGCACGCCACTGATATATATATATATATATATATATATATATATATATATATATATATATACCGTATACAAATTAACCGAACTTAACCCATTTTAATGGTTAACCGGCATCCTGTTAACCGGTTAAATGAAAATTTTAACCGCTCCCAGCCCTGCATGCAGGTAATTATAATGTAATGTCTGTGTTCATAAAGACAAACAATTAATATGATCGTGAACAGCGTTGAATTCCATGTAGTTTACTAGTCTCATACAGTAATAAGGTTCCATTATGATTACTGCAAATCTATATGAACAGCTACTACAACAGAACTTTTTACATACTAGTGAATGCGAAATGTTCGCCTGCAGGAAATTTTCGCGTTTTTCGCGTTGGCTATAATGTTATAAATGCCGCTAATTTCTCAACCCTTCCGAATGGTCTCCCTCATTTTGTGTAGGTTATCCCATGCAGAAACAATCCATTTAGCATGAATAGGTTTCAGTGTGGAGAGCTTCATATCTATCTTACCGAGAGATTCATTTACGTTGGAAAACACTATTAATATAATAGACATCAGCCACAAACCGGTGGTGATATCCTGCTTCATGCAACCGTTACCTTACGGTTTCCATTGACACGCCCATATGTAGTCTCTCCTGGACGGCGACAGCGAGTAACCATGTCAACACCACGGTTTGGCCCATCAACGTCATTTCACAAACATTAGTATAATATTGTATGAATTTATAAGTATATATAAATATGTTTATGCTATATAACCGTGGATTATTCTTATGTGATTTTGATAATCAGTTACTGTTATTCAGATCGAAACTGTTAAGAAGTTCTTTGTGTAACAATCAGTAAGCCATTTCCCACTAACTCTCTCTGCCCCTCTACCTCGCTCTCTCTCACACTCTCAATCTTTTTCTCACTCAATGTCAATACATATGTATGTAATCGACTAATCGTGTAGATTCGTAAGTTAGTAAAAGTTTAAAGCTGCACATGGACTCTACAAACAGCTTTATTAGTATTGTTATATAATGATTTAATATACGCGAGATTGGTGGGACTTAGGGCGGGTCATACTATGCATTTTTTTAAAATCAATGGAGAGGGGTGTTCAAATGACATATTTTGGTGTATAGAACACAATTCTGAAGAAAATATTTAATTCTGATAACCCTAACCTACATCATTTTGCAGTTGATTATTATTAAATTGTTGATTATTTTACTATTGTAGTTACCCCAGAATATGTCTTCTCACGTTTTCTATCATGGCTGCTCACGTTATCTCTCATAGAGCATTGTTCTAACTAATTCATATAAACACATATAATGTAATTCATATAATAATATTTAAATATTCAAATAAAAAGGTGTGCCATTCCACTTAATTGTAATTATCATACAGTTTGGTATATGAAATATTTTGACGGTTTTCTGGCGCGCATAAGGCCATTTTCTGAGCCACCTTTCTCAGAGGCTAGAATGTAACGTTTCAGAACATTCTAAAACGTTTTGTGAAATATTTGAAGTGACTCATGATTTCCTGTTCCTGCAGCAGAGAGAAAAAGATTCCTGTGAAAGATCTTGCCTACATCAAGGGACAGAAAGAGAAGGTTGGAAGTAAGGGACCCCACCAAATAGGGGGTCCTGATCTACCAGAGCACAAGAGACAGGTGAGGACATTGAAAAGGCAGTGGATGGAAAGGAAGGCAGAGAAAAGGAGAAGGAGCAAGGAGGAAAGTGCTGCAGTAGCAGAGAAGGCAGCCAGGAAGGATGTTAAGAGATTTTTGGCAGATGGTGATGAGGATCTGGAATTGGAGAGAAGTGGTGATGAAGATGAGTTTGTTCCTGAAGTTGAGCTCTTCCCTCAAACTGACCCTGAGCCAGCAGCTTCGGCAAAGGTACAGAAAAACTATGATGAGATTCAAAACATTGCCCTTGCTAGTGTAAGGTATGGCATAGGGCTGAGGCCAACTGCAGCGATAGCAACAGCAGCTCTGATTGACGCAGGAATCATCACAGAAGACAATACAAGTAAAGTGATTGATAAGAGCAAGGTCAAGAGAGCACAGGAGAAGTTGATGAGAGAGCTGGGGGAACAGTTCGAGAAGAAGTGCAGGGAGGAGGGGGGGGGGATCTCTTGCATCCTCTTTGATGGCGGATTGACCTGACCAATGTGATGATGGAAGCTGAGGGTAGTGACCAATCTTTTCCCGCAAAGATCAATGAAGAACACTATAGTGTTGTTAGTGAGCCTGGCAGCTACTATCTGTTCCACTTTACCCCAGAGAAAGCAACTAAAGAGGAGTCACATGCGGAGAAGATTGCTAAGGTCCTGTTTGCCTGGCTGAAAGAGAGGGGTTATGATAAGACCTTGTTGGCCATTGGAGGAGACTCAACAAATGTCAACACTGGTGTGAAAGCTGGAGTAATGCGGAAGCTGGAGCTGCACCTGGGGAGAAAGCTGGTCTGGTTGGTGTGCAACCTGCACACTGTTGAACTTCCCCTGCGCCATCTCATTGTTGACCTTGATGGCCCTACTCTGTCAGACAAAAAATTATCCGGGCCAATAGGAAAGCTCTTTAATTCTGCTACAGACTTTGATATCAATCCAAACTTCACCCGAATCTCTGTTGGCCCTCCACTGATCAAGCTTCCTGACAAGGTCATTCAAGATCTCTCAACTGATCAATACTATGGCTATAAAATTGTCTGTGCAGTCAGGGATGGAGTACTTCCTGCAGGGCTGGCTCTGTTAGAGATAGGACCAGTAAACCACAGCCGCTGGCTCACCACAGCGAACAGACTTCTCAGGCTCTGGGTGTCAAAGCACGGACTTAAAGGAAAGAACCTGAAGATTCTGCAATTCATTGTGGAATTCATCATTGGAGTGTATTATCCATGTTGGTTCAACGTGAAGGTCAAGCACTCCTGGATCGAAGGGCCTAGGCACATCCTCTTTCAGCTGGACTGCCTCAAGTCCCAGAGAAAGGAGGTGCTGGATATTGTGATGCCAACTGTGAGAAGATCTGCTTGGTATGCCCACAGTGAAGTCATCCTCCAAACACTACTCTGCTCTGAGGATCAGAAGGAGAGGATTGAAGGGGAGGAGAGAATCCTGGCCATCAGGGGAGAGGGGGACCCGGACACTCAGCTGGGGGACTCCTCTGTTAGGAGCAGAAGGACACCTGACATCAATTGTGATGCTTCCAGCATCGGTGACTTGATCAGCTGGTCAGAAGGTGTGTCAGAGCCACCTCTCACCTGCTCTCTAAGCACCTCAGAGGTGAAAAACTTCATCAACACCCCCATGGAGGTGCGCAACTGGCCTTGCCACACACAAAGCATTGAGAGAGTTGTTAAAATGGTGACTGAGGCTTCTGCTAAGTACTTCTCACAGGAAAAGAGGGATGGAGGGATCAGGGCTCAGGAGACCAGCAGGAAGCTGATGTCCAAGTCTGAGTCAAAGCAGGACTTGTGCAACCTGGCAAAGTTCAAGATGTCAGGAGAATGATCTTTGTAATTATATCCAGTGATATACATGCAGTTCACCTATTAATAAATATATGTAAAGTTGATTTGGCCTTGTCAATATAAATGATTTACCTTATATCTTTTAATATATTATAAAGGGGTTCAAAAGGGTAAAATTGGCAATTTAGAAATACAAAATGATGTAGGTTAGAGTTATCATATCCAAAAAAGAAGCTCATATTTGAATTCCCCATGTAAAAACACATAATTTAGACACCCCTGATGGTAGGATTTCCTTCAGATTCATGTTGTCACCTGAGTACGACCGCCCTATCAGAGACAATGGTGGGTGGGGAAGAGGAATAAGGGAGTGTGGAGGATGGTTGTGTAAAGCCTATTTTTGGTTCAAATTCACTTGTACTGTATATAAAAAGTTTATTGTGGTATCTGTTCATATAGACTTGCAGTAATCTTACTGGAACCTTATTACTGTATAAGACGAGTAAACATTGAGTTCAACGCTGTTCGCTGTCATATTAATCGTTTATCTTTATGAACATAGACATTACATTGTAATTAGGGGCCGTTCAAAAATTACGTAACGCTATTTTTGCTAAAACTTGACACCCCAGATCCCCCAGGAACGTTTTGTAACGCTAGACCAGGCACCCCCTAAGATGTTATGTAACACTTCACCCCCCCCCCACCCTCCCACACGTTACAGAATGTTACAGGGTGGTGGTCAGGTTTTAGCAAAAATAGCGTTACGTAATTTTTGAACGGCGCCTTACAACTATGTCAATGTTATATGTTGTTGGACTCGGTTGTCCCCCCCTCCACCCCACCTTTCCCCATATGCGGGCAACTGTACATTCTGTGGGACATAAATTTGCAAAGATTTTAGCAAAGCAACGAGCAATTTCAAAGCACAAGTATTGATATTCAAAATAAAGTTACATTTTCTTCATTTGAGAAGTTCATCAACTAATGAGAGAGAACTTTGATGAAATGGAATTTAATGCAAAAATTCTAATGTCTGATGTATCTGAGACATATTCAGAGAATCAGGAGAGGAAAATGTAAAGAAATCAACATACTGATGACACGAATTCTGGGGACGTACGAGGCCCACTCAATATATTTTGCCCCACCTTTTTTTTCTTTCCAAGTTTCTTTGTAAGTTTCAGAAATTTTGTACCCAAGTAGTTACATACCTTTTTTGCAAGTTTTTTTTTTCACATAGTCTTCATCCTTTTCTACGGCTTTCCTCCACCTCGAAACAAGGGCCTTTATACCTTGCTGGTAAAAGTCCGCTGGGTTCCGCTGGAGCCACCTCTTAACTTCCTCAACAACCTCATCGTCACTCTGAAACTTTCTTCCACGAATAAAATCCATCATTGGCCCAAACAAATGGAAGTCTGAAGGTGCCAGATCCGGGCTGTATGGAGGGTAGGGTACCACAGTCCAGTGCATTTTTGTGATGGCCTCTCTTGTTTGCAAACTGTTGTGTGGTCTTGCGTTATCGTGCAGAAGAAGGACGTCTTCAGTTTTCTCTCCGGTCGAACTCGCTTTATACGTCTCTGGAGTCTCTGTAGGGTAGCAATATATGCCTCTGAGTTCATTGTTTGTCCTTTCTTCATAATGTCCACCAGAATCACCCCTTTCATGTCCCAGAAGATGGTGACCATAACATTTCCTGCAGAGGGAGCCATTTTGAACTTTTTCTCGCGTGGGGAGTGCGTGATGCCTTCATGGATTGGCGTTTTGTTTCAGGTTCAAAGTGGTGTACCCATGTGAAAAATGCTCTGTATGAATTGGTACACAATTAACCCACCCCTTATATCTCCAGTCTAACTATAGAGTAGATTAAGTCTAGCCTTGTAGGGGTCAGCCTAGAGATTCCGGAAATGGTCCAGAGCGGGCAGATAAATTGAGGTCCACAGTAGGATTCCTCACCAAATTAGGTTAGGGCAATCTACCTTCACCTTTGTTAAGCTATGAGTTGATGCTAGGTCTTAGGCCACAATGTAGGCCTAATTTGTCTGACCGAGCTTAATTTAATGCGTTTACTTCTAACTGGGTTAAAAACACAATTAGTCACTTACTGCTAGTTATTAGAGTCCCTTTTCTCCTTTATTGTTTAATTGTTGAGAGCGTACTTGCTGGTGGGGATCTTTTTTCATTGTCTGTTCTTGTCCCTTCTCTCGTTCCGTCTTCTCGCCCCGTTCCTCGTTTTCGTTTTCCCTTGTTCCTTTTCGCGGGGCTTTTTGCACCAGCGTCGTCTTGGTTTTTTCTTCGGTTGGTTGATCGGTAATGTATATCTATTATCGAGCACGCTCTTGTCACACAGTATATAAATACTAGTGTGGAGAATAACTCTGGTGAGCAACCAATTGGTTTCATCCACCCAGTTATTGACATAAAAGGAATTTAATAATTGTTAGATTAACTACCTACCTACTCAGTGAACCATTTTCGTTACCTCCCAACTACCCACACATCAGTTTTCCATATACTGGAGGCCCCGGGAGATAAAAATTTTGGTGTCAGTGTCACCAATTTTTATGTCTGAGTGTAGACTAGCTAACTATTTGACTGTAAATGCCTGTTAATCTGATTAACAGTGCCTATCGTCACCTTCTCATGGAGAAGATGTAGCATTTAATTAGAAGAGAAAATATACATCCATAGGATGAAACTGTCTATGGTCTTTACCATAAGAAAAGAAAAAGTGAAAGTTAGAAGATAAAATTACAATTCCCCAGCATCTATTTTTTGTTGTAAAACTAGTCGCGCCATTAATGCTGTTTGTCGCTGAGGTCTTGTGTCTGTCAATGTTGTAGTAGGATGTGTTACCACTCCTACTGTCAAAGGAATAGTTACTGGAAGTTCAGTGTCTCCAGCAGTTGTTACTGTCGGTGGAGAAGGTTCTCCATAGTCCATTGTTTTGGGTCCAGACTCTAAGGGGTACAAAAGAGAAATGTCTCTTGTTGTGTCACCCGTTGAAGTCCTTAATTTGACCACTCTTGTTACCCCGTCTGCCCCTGGTCTGAGTTCTAAAACTCTAGCCAGAGGCCAGTATTGTCTTGGAGTACTGTCATGTATGAGAACAAGGTCCCCTACCTTAATTGTGTCAGACCAATCCTTCTTAGTCATTTGTTTATGTCTCTCCCTTAGACCCATCAAGTACTCAGTTTTCCACTGTTTAATGAAATGAGCTTTAACTCTAGTTAAATGTTGTAACTTAGTCTGGAGCTCATAATGTCGTTGAGTCCAGTTTGGGTCTTCTGAAGAGTCTATATTGTAGTCCGGCAGGAGACTAACTTGTTCTCCCCGAATCAAATGATTTGGAGTTAATGGTTCCGGGTCATTAATGTTGTCACTCACATAAGTGAGTGGTCTATTGTTGATGATGTTCTCAATCTCAGCCAGGAGAGTGAGCAACTCAAATAAGTGTATCTGTTTTTTACCAATTGCTTTCTTCAAGCAATTCTTTACTGTTTGTATATTTCTCTCCCAGATAGAACCATACCAAGGAGAGGCAACCGGAATATACTTCCACTTTATGTTTGAATTTTGTATATATAATTGTGTGAGTTCATCGCTTAACAAGTCGTGGATGACTTGTTCACCAGCCTTGAAATATGTAGCATTGTCAGTCCAAACTGTCTTTGGTACTGAATGTCGTGCACAGAATCTCTTAAAGACAGCAACAAAAGATTCTGCTGTAAGGTCCTCCACAACATCCAGATAAACAGCTCGTGAGGCAGCACATGTAAACAGTACAATGTACATTTTTTCTTCAGTGTCACCCACCCCTACAGTCATTGCTCCTGTATAGTCAATGCCTACAGTCTCAAAGGGTCTGTTGAGAGTAACTCTCTCCTCTGGCAAAGCAGGAGGATTTGGTTTCCTATAGGGCCTAGCATGAATACGCCTACATGTGACACACTCACTCAGGACTGTTTTAACAGTGATCCTTCCTTGGGCATCCAATAAGTTTTTCTTAATGTAGTTAGTGTCTGTGGTACCCCCATATGATATACATCATTGTGTGTTTTTCTGATGATTAATGTTGTCAAATAGCTAAATCTAGGTAAAAGGATTGGATGTTTGCTTTTGTATGACAGTTTTGATTTGTCTAATCTCCCTTTACACCTTAGAAGGCCTTCCTCATCTCTGAACAAGTTTAGATCCACAACTACTGATGGTACAGGTTCTTTTGTTTGTTTCCCATTAGTCAAGAATTCTAACTCTTTATTGTACTCTTTTTGTTGTGCATGGCCTATCCAGTATTTGGTTGCAACTTCTGTATAATTATGATTGTTTTTATTTAGCTGTTTGTTAATTGTAGTTAAACAGTTGTGAGCAAACCTCAAACAGTAGGCTGTGACCCTGACAAGTTTACTGAAGTCAGAATAACGTTCATAATTAGTGATTGGTTCAACCTTTTCATTTGAAAAGATTAAATTTAATGTCAAGTTAACTTGTTCCACAGGCCATTGGTCTGTATTACAGAGCCACTTAGGTCCCATAAACCAAGTTTTGTTTGACTTCAACAACTTGTAGGATAAACTTCTGGTCAGAAAGTCTGCTGGATTTTGTTTAGTTGGAACATAGTGAAAGTTTACTTGTAGGCTTTCATTAGCTTCAGCTATTTCTTTTAGCCTATTTCTTACAAAGATATTCTTACTATTAATGCTATCATTCCGTATCCAGGCAAGACAAATCTGACTGTCAAGCCAGATGTGGATATCAGTTATGTTCACATCATGGTAAGCATCCTTAAGCAATGAAATGGTTTTAATGGCTAATGCAGCAGCCAATAGTTCCAATTGAGGTATGGTTCGGGTAGGTTTGAGAGGTGCAACTTTCCCTTTTGCATAAATTAGATGACTTTCTGTAGGACTTACAAGATACGCACAGCACCCATAAGCTTGTGTGCTTGCATCAGCAAACACATGAAGTCTCTGGGGCTTATCCCTAAACCCACAGCACCTTTGAATTTTAATGTTCTGCACTTTTGTTAAATCAGCAGCTAACTTCTTCCAAGATTTTTTATTTTCATTTGTTATTGGATCATCCCACCCAACATTTGTCCTCCAAATTTCTTGGAGGAGAATCTTTGATTTTATTGTTGAAGGCAGGAATAGACCCATAGGATCAAAAATTTTGGAAGCCTCTGATAATATTTCTTTTAGTATTTGCTTTCTCATCAAGTTTAAAACCTTTAGTACAGATTGAATCATGACTGTTAGAAGTTGCATCCAAATACCAGTTCATACCTAAAGTTTTAACTCTGTCTGATTGCTCAGTAAGACCATTATTATCCTTTAAAATCTTTTTGTTTAAATCCTCATCATTTGAAATCCACTCTCTAAGTTCAAAGTTACCTTGTTGCATAATGTTTTGAGAGTGTTCATAGACTTCAGATAATTCAGATTTTGTTGTTGTTGAGCCTATTAGATTGTCTACGTAAAAATGTTCCTTAAGGAAGTTCAATGTTAAGGAGTTATTAAACTGGTTTAAATGATGTCTAATTGTCAATGCTAATAGGCTAGGTGAGCAATTGGCTCCAAACAACACAACATTAAATCTATAGGTTATGAACCCTTTATTCAAATCAAATGGATCCTTGAACCATAAGAACCTAAGTTGGTTCTTATCATATTCATTTTTAAGATTTATTCTCAAAAATGCCTTTGAAATGTCACTTTGTACGGCATATTTATCTAACCTGAACCTCAGTAAGATCTTCACAAGGTCAGAAATGAGATTAGGACCCTCAATCAAGCAATCATTCAAACTGTGTTTATCACTGTCTTTGAGGCTACAGTTATATACTACTCTGAGTTTTGTTGTTGGGGCATCTTGTCGATAAACCCCCCTGTGGGTTAAATAATGACAACCATCTTTTTTAAAAGGGTTATTTGTTACTTCTTCAATGAAGCCTTTCTGTAGCTGTTCTTTGAAGACATCATTATATATTTGAATATTATTATCTTGTTTGAGTTTTTTCATTACTTTATATAAATGTCCTTTAGCTACTTTAAGATTGTCTCTTAAAGTTGGACAATTTATTTTCCAAGGTAACTCAATAAAATAACTATTGTCTTTGCACTGAATGGTGTCTTCAAATCTTTCTACCATTAACTGATCTTCTGAAGTTTGATTTGTGTCATGTATACCCACAGATTCTAGCAACCATAAAGTTTGAATTGCCTCATCCAAAGTTTCATTTGATAATGATGAATTAATGTTCTCAGTTGAGATAATATTATTCAAAGTGTTGCTATTCTTACAGGTGTTATGTAGGACTGAGTTGAGGCACATAGTATTTGTTGGTCATGAACTATTTTGGTTTAGGTCTAGGTTGTATTTGGCAGTGGTGGGCACCGTTAACCAAAAAGTTAACTTCGTTAACCGCTAATCCGTTAACCAAAAAGTTAACTTCGTTAACCGTTAATCCGTTAATTCGTTAAACATGTAACGGAAGTTACCGATAAACCGTTAACGTTAACTTTTATTATAAAAAAAATGAAAAACACAATATATATATATAATTTAATTTTCCCTCCTCTTCTTCTCGTTCTCCATTTTGTCCATGAGATGCATGTTGCCCTTCATGAAAATTAGCATATCAAAGTTTTCATCAGACAGGGATGATCTCTTGGCCCTCAGGATGTCCTTGCCCATAGAGAACAAACGCTCCACTGCAGCACTGGAGGGGATGGCTGTGTTGAACTTGATGAACAAGTCCACCAACACTTGCTCACCCAAGAAGGCAGCATCTGTCAGCAAGTCCTTGGAGTTGGTCTCCAGCCGGGTCTTGACCAAGTTCTGGGCCTTGCCCTTGAGTGACCTGTGGCTTCTGCTGCTCTCTTTTGTCTGGATGACAGCACTGAAGAAGTCATCCTCCTCCTCGTTGTTGCTGCCTCCACTGTTGCTGCCCACTTCGTTGGACTGCTGCTTCATCGCCTCCTCGACTGTACCCTCCATGCTTTTCCTCACCCTGGCGACCTTGGTGTTGTCATACTTGTCCAACCAGATGAGGCGAAACCTGGGATGGAAGGCAGCAGCCAGCTGGCATTCGTCATCCTCCAGGAGGGGCCCAAACCTTTTGTCGATGCCTGCCAAAAGTGCGTCGACCAAGGCGGATTAATTGCGCACCTGCTCAGCACTGAAAATAATCGAAACTTTTAAACGTTTATTTATTAATTTTTGGGGTTAACGGACTTGAGTTAACGGAAGTTAAATGTAACGGAAGTTAATTAGTCCGATAATGATTTTCAAAGTTAACTTAAAAGTTAAATCGTTAACGAAAAAGTTAACTTCGTTAATTAACGATTAACGGATTAACGGTTTGTGCCCAGCTTTGGTATTTGGATAGGTCACCCAAAGGGGCTATCCCTGATGGAGTCTGAATAGCTACCATTACCTATCTTCACTATGCCCTTATGAATAAGATTAATATAATCTGCCCCCATTAACATTTCAATGTTAGCTACTGTGTTGTTTGTGATATGTCTATCAGCTATTTTGTAGTGTTTTCCTAAATGATTTATGGTTTGTTCTAGTTTGGGTATAACCAGTTTGTTTTGTCCTACTTTAGAAATAATAACTGCTTCAATTTTCTCTAATTTATTTTCTAAATGTAGTTCCAGGTCAATTGTCTTATAGCTATTTTTGTCCGAGTTATCCTTAACAAAGGATGCAATATTGAGTTTTTGTTCATTCGGGTTTGGTGTCAAACCCAATTTATTAACTACATTTTGCGAAACAAATGTTTGTTGAGAACAACAGTCTATAAGACATCTCACTGGAGTGGTGCTACCCTCACTATTCACTAAGTCCAAAGTAATAGTTGGTAAAAGAATCTCAGTGTTTTTTGTTACGTTGTTTGAACAAACAGAATGTCCCATGAAAGTGGCATTTTCTTGATTACCTTTGTTTGGTGGAGGTATCTTTTGAGTTTGAGTACCATTGTTTGGACACTTTGGTGAATCACACATTGATGACACATGTCGTAAACTTTTACAAAACTTACACTTGAATCTTAACCTAGATTTACAGTCTTTCTTATAATGTCCTGGCCAGTACACTTTTTACATAGGTTCAACTGTTCACATCTTTTAGCTCTTTGGTTAAAGTCTGAATATTTGTCACACCCAGTACTACTGTGTTCATTACTTGCACAAAATTTGCAATGTAGTGTGTAAGTTGAGGCAGCAGTTACATTAAAGTTCTGTGATGTAGGTGTTCGTGTATTACAGTTGGTCACATTTGATTCTACAATATCAAGTTTTGTCTGTTTGGCTGTAGCTAGTTGGTCTCTGGGAACAGTCTTTGGTTTATCCATAGTCTGGGTCTTATTTTGTGTTGGAATATCTCTCAATTTGTAATTAGTTAGGATATTGGGAAAGTGTTTTCTGATATCTTCAAGATTAGGATAATTTTCTCCCGTCTTTAGAATTAAAATATCTTTAACCCTCAAAGGAAGGCACCTAAGAACTATGCCTTGTATAATCCAAGATGAAGCTTTAATATCTATCTCATTGCTAACCAGTTGTCCTATAATAGCTTCTAATTTTGTATAAAAATTTTCCATATCACTATGGTTATCTTTTATGTGTGCAAAATCAAAAATTTGTTGAGATAATTCATATACAATCTCATCTTTATTAATGTAATTACGTTTTAAGAGATCAATAGCTACTTCATATGAATTCCCTACGGCTGGTAAATAGGCTATCAGGTTATAGGCTGGGCCTTTAAGGAAACTAGTTAAGTAGCTAAACTTTTCAACAGTTGAAATATAAGGTTTATTACCTATTAAACTCTCAAATTTGTCAATGAAAGATGGGAATTGTACCGTGTCCCCTTCAAATGTTGGTAATATCAAAATGGGTAACTGAGCCCTCAATTCTTGTGACTCAGGATTTAGCATGCCACTTGAATTTTGTTGAAGGTTAGCTCTACTTTGATTAAAATCAGAATTAGGTTTATTTGGTGTTAAGTCAGTCAAACGAGACCGTATTCTCCTTATTTGCTGTTCAATTGAGATTACCTGAACATCATTATCAGCGTAAAGGTCTATCAATTGTTCTTCAGCCATTTCGGATTCAACTAACTGAAATACTCTCATCAATGGCTATTATTTCCCTCTTTTTAGTTTCCAATTTAAGAATTACACACTCTAAATCTTCCTTACCTGGTTGTGTAATATTGTTAAAAGTGTTCACGGCCTTTGTAACAGCACCCAACTTTGCCCCCCTTTTCTTTTTTAACTTTTTCAATTCCGCACTGTCCATGTTTAAGTCAAAATTGTTTAACTGGGGATCGTAATGAAATAGAGGACAAGAAGAAATTACCAGAGAAGAGAGAGCACAGACAAAACAGTCAAGTTTAAATTTGGTTTAATCCCCCCCAAGTACTTATGTGTCACTCAGGTCTAAGCTTATAAGAGAATGAGACTCCTTAAATGTAAATGTTTCCTAGTTAGGCCCTAGGTTGTAGACCTAATTAGGCTTGATTAGGTTAGGCTTAGGCTTAGGCTTAGGCTAGACCATTTAGCCTAATTCTGCAATTTTTTTGTTAAGTAAGGTTAAGGTTTGTAAATTCCCCACACACGGACCACCAATGTGAAAAATGCTCTGTATGAATTGGTCCACAATTAACCCACCCCTTATATCTCCAGTCTAACTATAGAGTAGATTAAGTCTAGCCCTGTAGGGGTCAGCCTAGAGATTCCGGAAATGGTCCAGAGCGGGCAGATAAATTGAGGTCCACAGTAGGATTCCTCACCAAACTAGGTTAGGGCAATCTACCTTCACCTTTGTTAAGCTATGAGTTGATGCTGGGTCTTAGGCCACAATGTAGGCCTAAGTTGTCTGACCCAGCTTAATTTAATGAGTCTTCTAAGTTAGAAGTTAGAAGATCTAACTGGGCTAAAAACACAATTAGTCACTTACTGCTAGTTATTAGAGAGTCCCTTTTCCCGTCTTGTTTGTTTATTAAGAGCGTACTTTCTGGTGGGGATCTTATTTTCTTGTCTGTTCTTCTCCCTTCCCTCGTTCCGTCTTATCGCCCCGTTCCTCGTTTTCGTTCTTCTTTGTCTTCCTTTTTTCGGGGCTTTTTCCGACCAGCGTCGTGTTGGTTTTTTCCTCGGTTGGTTCATCGGTAATGTATCTCTATTACCGAGCACGCTCTTGTCACACAGTATATAAATACTAGTGTGGAGAATAACTCTGGTGAGCAACCAATTGGTTTCTTCCACCCAGTTATTGACATAAAAGGAATTTAATAATTGTTAGATTAACTACCTACCTACTCAGTGAACCATTTTCGTTACCTCCCAACTACCCACTCATCAGTTTTCCATAGTAGATTGCCCTAACCTAGTTTGGTGAGGAATCCTACTGTGGACCTCAATTTATCTGCCCGCTCTGGACCATTTCCGGAATCTCTAGGCTGACCCCTACAGGGCTAGACTTAATCTACTCTATAGTTAGACTGGAGATATGAGGTGGGTTAATTGTGGACCAATTCATACAGAGCATTTTTCACATTGGTGGTCCGTGTGTGGGGAATTTACAAACCTTAACCTTACTTAACAAAAAAAATTGCAGAATTAGGCTAAATGGTCTAGCCTAAGCCTAAGCCTAAGCCTAACCTAATCAAGCCTAATTAGGTCTACAACCTAGGGCCTAACTAGGAAACATTTACATTTAAGGAGTCTCATTCTCTTATAAGCTTAGACCTGAGTGACACATAAGTACTTGGTGGGGATTAAACCAAATTTAAACTTGACTGTTTTGTCTGTGCTCTCTCTTCTCTGGTAATTTCTTCTTGTCCTCTATTTCATTACGATCCCCAGTTAAACAATTTTGACTTAAACATGGACAGTGCGGAATTGAAAAAGTTAAAAAAGAAAAGGGGGGCAAAGTTGGAAGCTGTTACAAAGGCCGTGAACACTTTTAACAATATTACACAACCAGGTAAGGAAGATTTAGAGTGTGTAATTCTTAAATTGGAAACTAAAAGAAGGAAATAATAGCCATTGATGAGAGTATTTCAGAGTTAGTTGAATCCGAAATGGCTGAAGAACAATTGATAGACCTTTACGCTGATAATGATGATCAGGTAATCTCAATTGAACAGCAAATAAGGAGACTACGGTCTCGTTTGACTGACTTAACACCAAATAAACCTAATTCTGATTTTAATCAAAGTAGAGCTAACCTTCAACAAAATTTAAGTGGCATGCTAAATCCTGAGTCACAAGAATTGAGGGCTCAGTTACCCATTTTGTTAGTACCAACATTTGAAGGGGACACGGTACAATTCCCATCTTTCATTGACAAATTTGAGAGTTTAATAGGTAATAAACCTTATATTTCAACTGTTGATAAGTTTAGCTACTTAACTAGTTTCCTTAAAGGCCCAGCCTATAACCTGATAGCCTATTTACCAGCCGTAGGGAATTCATATGAAGTAGCTATTGATCTCTTAAAACGTAATTACATTAATAAAGATGAGATTGTATATGAATTATCTCAACAAATTTTTTATTTTGCACCCATAAAAGATAACCAGTGGCGGTTCCTCATATGGGCAATATGGGCAGCCGCACAGGGCGGCATTTGTGGAGGGGCGGCATGAGCGCCTGCAAAAAAAATAAAAATAAAAATAAGAATAAATAAATAAAGAAATAAATAAAAATAAAAAATAAAATAAGGTAATTATTCGTTTTAGTGCTTTTCCTCCTTTCTGAACCAAAACACATTTTCCTGGTGTTTTGTGGTGTGATTTGTTCAAATCTGAACTTCGTTTCTTTGGGAAATGAGCCGTTTTTGAGAAATTTTAAAATTGAAAATTTCTCAAAAACGGCTCATTTCCCAAAGAAACGAAGTTCAGATTTGAGCAAATCACACCAAAAAACACCAGAAAAATGTGTTTTGGTACAGACCTAACCTAAACAGACCTAACCTAACCTAAACAGACCTAACCTAACCTAAACAGACCTAACCTAACCTAACCTAAACTGATTGGGTTTTGTTGCCAGACCGTAATATCCAGCTCTTCACGTCTTTCCAACAACACTCAATATTTTGAATGTGAACGGTGTCTTCCACGAACCGCTGTGAATGGTTGACTGTCCGGTGAATGTAGCCTAGATTTCCAAGTTGAGAATACGCACGGCACTCGTCGGAATAGATTGTAGTCCCAGGCCTAATATGTTGCTGGATCAGGCGAACAAGAGTTGTTGCGTCTCTCTGAGGAACCGCAAACAACAGTAGTTTTTTGGAACTGCGTTCCAAGGTACCAAAAACCCAGGCAATCGCAACCTCCTCAAACCATAATGAAAACCAGACTAAAGCATTCTTGAATGAGTATGTATTATGAGAGATTCAAAATGTACGTCTCTGATTGGTCGGATAAGGTCACGTGAAACCAAAACGAGATGTAATTGGTTGTTTTGACCTATGTTCCCTAATTTTGCCACGAGATGTCTCCCCATAAAACTGGAGAGGGCGACGTTCGTTAAAATTTTAACAGCGTTAAGAGCTAAATACTCGGTCAATGGCCTATAATGGCTGCTTTTTACGTCTAAATTTTTTTTTTTTCATAAAAAATAATTATTACATTTCCTTGATTTTTATCAGTTTCCCTGAGGTTTCAAGGTGTCCTGAATACGAATGTATATGTTAAATTGTCATAGAATGTCTCCTTCTATCGAAAACGAACAAAGCATTAAAACGAATATTAACCTAAAATAAAATAAATAATAAAAGATCAATGACTTTGCATCAAGGAAGGTAAGAAGAGTCAGGCTTTAGATGGCAGTTGTGCTGTGGTGCAATTTATTTTGTTTCTTGTTCAAAGTGTAGCATAATAATTACCCTCTCTTAAGTGTCTTATTCTATTTATGTGATAGAGCATTTGTACAATTTAGAAATTTGATTCTCTAGTTTATTTATGGCAGTTGTGCAATTTAATTTGTATTTTTCCTGTTCATAGTATCATAATTACATTCTCTTAAGTGAGTTATTCTATTTACGTGATGAAGGATTTGTAAAATTCAGAAATTTGAGTCTTTGTTTTGGTTCTGAAGTTCAACAATTAGTCCAATAAAAAGTTATTTTGTGAAAGAGTTATGTCTGTCCTTTATTTTGGGGGATTCGAATGTGTGTGTGTTGGCGAAAAGGGGGGGGGGGGCGCTGAAGGTGAGGTTTGCCCAGGGCGTCATGTAAGCTAGGACCGCCACTGAAGATAACCATAGTGATATGGAAAATTTTTATACAAAATTAGAAGCTATTATAGGACAACTGGTTAGCAATGAAATAGATATTAAAGCTTCATCTTGGATTATACAAGGCATAGTTCTTAGGTGCCTTCCTTTGAGGGTTAAAGATATTTTAGTTCTAAAGACGGGAGAAAATTATCCTAATCTTGAAGATATCAGAAAACACTCCCAATATCCTAACTAATTACAAATTGAGAAATATTCCAACACAAAATAAGACCCAGACTATGGATAAACCAAAGACTGTTCCCAGAGACCAACTAGCTACAGCCAAACAGACAAAAGTTGATACTGTAGAATCAAATGTGACCAACTGTAATACACGAACACCTACATTACAGAACTTTAATGTAACTGCTGCCTCAACTTACACACTACATTGCAAATTTTGTGCAAGTAATGAACACAGTAGTACTGGGTGTGACAAATATTCAGACTTAACCAAAGAGCTAAAAGATGTGAACAGTTGAACCTATGTAAAAAGTGTACTGGCCAGGGACATTATAAGAAAGACTGTAAATCTAGGTTAAGATTCAAGTGTAAGTTTTGTAAAAGTTTACGACATGTGTCATCAATGTGTGATTCACCAAAGTGTCCAAACAATAGTACTCAAACTCAAAAGATACCTCCACCAAACAAAGGTAATCAAGAAAATGCCACTTTCATGGGACATTCTGTTTGTTCAAACAACGTAACAAGAAACACTGAGATTCTTTTACCAACTATTACTTTGGACTTAGTGAATAGTGAGGGTAGCACCACTCCAGTGACAGAGCTGGGCAGTATTTAAATACATTTGTATTTAAATACGTATTTAAATACATTTGTGTATTTAGAACTGTATTTATAAATACATTGTTTTTCATGTATTTAAATATAGTATTTAAATACTTTAATGAGTATTTAAATACAATGTATTTAAATACTCAAAATATAAAAATGTAAATACTTTTACTGGTTTAATACACGTTCTGTACTAGCACAGTACGACGCGTCGACAGTGTAGTACAGCATGGTTCATGTTTCAACGTGTCATTTCAATCAGTTGTGTGCCACTCTTAGTCGAAAGCGGTTGATTTCTTTATCGTGTGCATGTCATGGCTTCAACAAGCAAATCCGGTGAATCAAACAGTGATATATCTGCAGATAACAATTTAGTGCACCCTCTGTTTGATGGAAAATACTTTAAAATTAATCGAAAGACGGTAATAAGGTAAAGTGCACTAAAGTAGAAATTTATCAAACATGAATTAGTGAATGCATATGTTAAAATTTGTATGTATTTAAAATGTATTTACAAATGTATTTAAATACAATTGATGTATTTTGTATTTAGTATCTAAATACATTCGTAAAATGTATTTAGTATTTAGTATTTAAATACATTTCTCCCATGTATTTAGTATTTAGTATTTAAATACATTCAATGTATTTATTGCCCAGCTCTGTCCAGTGAGATGTCTTATAGACTGTTGTTCTCAACAAACATTTGTTTCGCAAAATGTAGTTAATAAATTGGGTTTGACACCAAACCCGAATGAACAAAACCTCAATATTGCATCCTTTGTTAAGGATAACTCGGACAAAAATAGCTATAAGACAATTGACCTGGAACTACATTTAGAAAATAAATTAGAGAAAATTGACGCAGTTATTATTTCTAAAGTGGGACAAAACAAACTGGTTATACCCAAACTAGAACAAACCATAAATCATTTGGGAAAACACTACAAAATAGCTGATAGACATATCACTAACAACACAGTAGCTAACATTGAAATGTTAATAGGGGCAGATTATATTAATCTTATTCACAAGGGCATAGTGAAGATAGGTAATGGTATAGCTATTCAGACTCCATCAGGGATAGCCCCTTTGGGTGACCTATCCAAATACAACCTAGACCTAAACCAAAATAGTTCATGACCAACAAATACTATGTGCCTCAACTCAGTCCTACATAACACCTGTAAGAATAGCAACACTTTGAATAATATTATCTCAACTGAGCACATTAATTCATCATTATCAAATGAAACTTTGGATGAGGCAATTCAAACTTTATGGTTGCTAGAATCTGTGGGTATACATGACACAAATCAAACTTCAGAAGATCAGTTAATGGTAGAAAGATTTGAAGACACCATTCAGTGCAAAGACAATAGTTATTTTATTGAGTTACCTTGGAAAATAAATGTCCAACTTAAGAGACAATCTCAAAGTAGCTAAAGGACATTTATATAAAGTAATGAAAAAACTCAAACAAGATAATAATATTCAAATATATAATGATGTCTTCAAAGAACAGCTACAGAAAGGCTTCATTGAAGAAGTAACAAATAACCCTTTTAAAAAAGATGGTTGTCATTATTTAACCCACAGGGGGGTTTATCGACAAGATGCCCCAACAACAACTCAGAGTAGTATATAACTGTAGCCTCAAAGACAGTGATAAACACAGTTTGAATGATTGCCTGATTGAGGGTCCTAATCTCATTTCTGACCTTGTGAAGATCTTACTGAGGTTCAGGTTAGATAAATATGCCGTACAAAGTGACATTTCAAAGGCATTTTTGAGAATAAAATCTTAAAATGAATGATAAGAACCAACTTAGGTTCTTATGGTTCAAGGATCCATTTGATTTGAATAAAGGGTTCATAACCTATAGATTTAATGTTGTGTTGTTTGGAGCCAATTGCTCACCTAGCCTATTAGCATTGACAATTGGACATCATTTGAACCAGTTTAATAACTCTTTAACATTGAACTTCCTTAAGGAACATTTTACGTAGACAATATAGGCTCACAACAACAAAATCTGAATTATCTGAAGTCTATGAACACTCTCAAAACATTATGCAACAAGGTAACTTTGAACTTAGAGAGTGGATTTCAAATGATGAGATTTAAACAAAAAGATTTTAAAGGATAATAATGATCTTACTGAGCCATCAGACAGAGTTAAAACTTTAGGTATGAACTGGTATTTGGATTGCAACTTCTAACAGTCATGATTCAATCTGTACTAAAGGTTTTAAACTTGATGAGGAAGCAAATACTAAAAGACAAATATTATCAGAGGCTTCCAAAATTTTTGATCCTATGGGTCTATTCTGCCTTCAACAATAAAATCAAAGATTCTCCTCCAAGAAATTTGGAGGACAATGTTGGGTGGGATGATCCAATAACAAATGAAGATCAAAATCTTGGAAGAAGTTAGCTGCTGATTTAACAAAAGTGCAGAACATTAAAATTCAAAGGTGCTGTGGTTTAGGGATAAGCCCAGAGACTTCATGTGTTTGCTGATGCAAGCACACAAGCTTATGGGTGCTGTGCGTATCTTGTAAGTCCTACAGAAAGTCATCTAATTTATTCAAAAGGGAAAGTTGCACCTCTCAAACCTACCCGAACCATACCTCAACTGGAACTATTGGCTGCTGCATTAGCCATTAAAACCATTTCATTGCTTAAGGATGCTTACCATGATTGAACATAACTGATATCCACATCTGGCTTGACAGTCAGATTTGTCTTGCCTGGATACGGAATGATAGCATTAATAGTAAGAATATCTTTGTAAGAATAGGCTAAAAGAAATAGCTGAAGCTAATGAAAGCCTACAAGTAAACTTTCACTATGTTCCAACTAAACAAAATCCAGCAGACTTTCTGACCAGAGGTTTATAAGTTGTTGAAGTCAAACAAAACTTGGTTCATGGGACCTAAGTGGCTCTGTAACAGACCAATGGCCTGTGGAACAAGTTAACTAGACATTAAATTTAATTTTTTCAAATGAAAAGGTTGAACCAATCACTAATTATGAACATTATTCTGATTTCAGCAAACTTGTCAGGGTCACAGCCTACTGTTTGAGGTTTGCTCACAACTGTTTAACTACAATAAACAAACAGCTAAATAAAACAATCATAATTATACAGAAGTTGCAACCAAGTACTGGATAGGGCATGCACAACAAAAGGAGTACAATAAAGAGTTAGAATTCTTGACTAATGGGAAACAAACAAAAGAACCTGTACCATCAGTAGTTGTGGATCTAAACTTGTTCAGAGATGAGGAAGGCCTTCTAAGGTGTAAAGGGAGATTAGAGAAATCAAAACTGTCATACAAAAGCAAACATCCAATCCTTTTACCTAGATTTAGCTATTTGACAACATTAATCATCAGAAAAACACACAATGATGTACATGATATGGGGGTACCACAGACATAACTACATTAAGAAAAACTTATTGGATACCCAAGGGAAGGATCACTGTTAAAACAGTCCTGAGTGAGTGTGTCACATGTAGGCGTATTCATGCTAGCCCTATAGGAAACCAAATCCTCCTGCTTTGCCAGAGGAGAGAGTTACTCTCAACAGACCCTTTGAGACTGTAGGCATTGACTATACAGGAGCATTGACTGTAGGGGTGGTTGACACTGAACAAAAAATGTACATTGTACTGTTTACATGTGCTGCCTCACGAGCTGTTTATCTGGATGTTGTGGAGGACCTTACAGCAGAATCTTTGTTGCTGTCTTTAAGAGATTCTGTGCACGACATTCAGTACCAAAGACAGTTTGGACTGACAATGCTACATATTTCAAGGCTAGTGAACAAGTCATCCACGACTTGTTAAGCGATGAACTCACACAATTATATATACAAAATTCAAACATAAAGTGGAAGTATATTCCGGTTGCCTCTCCTTGGTATGGTTCTATCTGGGAGAGGAATATACAAACAGTAAAGAATTGCTTGAAGAAAGCAATTGGTAAAAACAGATACACTTGTTTGAGTTGCTCACTCTCCTGGCTGAGATTGAGAACATCATTAACAATAGACCACTCACTTATGTGAGTGACAACATTAATAACCCGGAACCATTAACTCCAAATCATTTGATTCGGGAGAACAAGTTAGTCTCCTGCCGGACTACAATATAGACTCTTCAGAAGACCCAAACTGGACTCAACGACATGATGAGCTCCAGACTAAGTTACAACATTTAACTAGAGTTAAAGCTCATTTCATTAAACAGTGGAAAACTGAGTACTTGATGGGTCTAAGGAGAGACATAAACAATGACTAAGAAGGATTGGTCTGACACAATTAAGGTAGGGGACCTTGTTCTCATACATGACAGTACTCCAAGACAATACTGGCCTCTGGCTAGAGTTTCAGAACTCAGACCAGGGGCAGACGGGGTAACAAGAGTGGTCAAATTAAGGACTTCAACGGGTGACACAACAAGAGACATTTCTCTTTTGTACCCTTTAGAGTCTGACCCAAACAATCGACTTTGGAGAACCTTCTCCACTGACAGTAACAACTGAGACACTGAACTTCCAGTAACTATTCCTTTGACAGTAGGAGTGTAACGCATCCTACTACAACATTGACAGACACAAGACCTCAGCGACAAACAGCATTAAAGGCGCGACTATTTTTACAACAAAAAATAGATGCTGGGGAATTGTAATTTTATCTTCTAACTTTCACTTTTTCTTTTCTTATGGTAAAGACCATAGACAGTTTCATCCTATGGATGTATATTTTCTCTTCTAATTAAATGCTACACCTTCTCCATGAGAAGGTGAGGATAGGCACTGTTAATCAGATTAACAGGCATTTACAGTCAAATAGTTAGCTAGTCTACACTCAGACATAAAAATTGGTGACAATGACACCAAAATTTTTATCCCCGGGGACCCAGTATATGGAAAACTGATGAGTGGGTAGTTGGGAGGTAACGAAAATGGTTCACTGAGTAGGTAGGTAGTTAATCTAACAATTATTAAATTCCTTTATGTCAATAACTGGGTGGAAGAACCAATTGGTTGCTCACCAGAGTTATTCTCCACACTAGTATTTATATACTGTGTGACAAGAGCGTGCTCGGTAATAGAGATACATTACCGATGAACCAACCGAGGAAAAAACCAACACGACGCTGGTCGGAAAAGCCCCGAAAAAAGGAAGACAAAGAAGAACGAAAACGAGGAACGGGGCGATAAGACGGAACGAGGGAAGGGAGAAGAACAGACATGAAAATAAGATCCCCACCAGCAAGTACGCTCTTAATAAACAAACAAGACGGGAAAGGGACTCTCTAATAACTAGCAGTAAGTGACTAATTGTGTTTTTAGCCCAGTTAGATCTTCTAACTTCTAACTTAGAAGACTCATTAAATTAAGCTGGGTCAGACAACTTAGGCCTACATTGTGGCCTAAGACCCAGCATCAACTCATAGCTTAACAAAGGTGAAGTAGATTGCCCTAACCTAGTTTGGTGAGGAATCCTACTGTGGACCTCATTTATCTGCCCGCTCTGGACCATTTCCGGAATCTCTAGGCTGACCCCTACAGGGCTAGACTTAATCTACTCTATAGTTAGACTGGAGATATAAGGGGTGGGTTAATTGTGGACCAATTCATACAGAGCATTTTTCACACTACCTTCACCTTTGTTAAGCTATGAGTTGATGCTGGGTCTTAGGCCACAATGTAGGCCTAAGTTGTCTGACCCAGCTTAATTTAATGAGTCTTCTAAGTTAGAAGTTAGAAGATCTAACTGGGCTAAAACACAATTAGTCACTTACTGCTAGTTATTAGAGAGTCCCTTTTCCCGTCTTGTTTTGTTTATTAAGAGCGTACTTGCTGGTGGGGATCTTATTTTCTTGTCTGTTCTTCTCCCTTCCCTCGTTCCGTCTTATCGCCCCGTTCCTCGTTTTCGTTCCCCTTTGTTCTCCTTTTAGCGGGGCTTTTTCCACCAGCGTCGTGTTGGTTTTTTCCTCGGTTGGTTTATTGGTAATGTACAGAGCTGGGCAGTATTTAAATACATTTGTATTTAAATACGTATTTAATACATTTGTGTATTTAGAACTGTATTTATAAATACATTGTTTTTCATGTATTTAAATATGTATTTAAATACAATGTATTTAAATACTCAAAATATAAAAATGTAAATACTTTTACTGGTTTAATACACGTTCTGGTTTTGATCCGCAGCAACCGTGAAATAAAAGAGATTCGTAAGGTGCCTTATGTTTATGTTTACGTCTTATGTTTACGTTTATGTCTCATCTACTCATTAATTGTTACTCATTTTGCAATGATATAATGAGTATAATATGTCACTGGTTGAACATCGTAAGTTCTAAGTTCTTTTGTTTTTGTTTTGTTCTAAAAATGGAAATATATAATCGGAAATTAGATTGTACTATTTCTTTATCCTTTATCAAGCATTTTATATTGTTGTTACTCATGAATTAGTGAATGCATATGTTAAAATTTGTATGTATTTAAAATGTATTTACAAATGTATTTAAATACAATTGATGTATTTTGTATTTAGTATCTAAATACATTCGTAACATGTATTTAGTATTTAGTATTTAAATACATTTCTCCCATGTATTTAGTATTTAGTATTTAAATACATTCAATGTATTTATTGCCCAGCTCTGGTAATGTATATCTATTACGGAGCACGCTCTTGTCACACAGTATATAAATACTAGTGTGGAGAATAACTCTGGTGAGCAACCAATTGGTTTCATCCACCCAGTTATTGACATAAAAGGAATTTAATAATTGTTAGATTAACTACCTACCTACTCAGTGAACCATTTTCGTTATACCTCCCAACTACCCACTCATCAGTTTTCCATAGTAGGTGTTCGTGTATTACAGTTGGTCACATTTGATTCTACAGTATCAAGTTTTGTCTGTTTGGCTGTAGCTAGTTGGTCTCTGGGGACAGTCTTTGGTTTATCCATAGTCTGGGTCTTATTTTGTGTTGCAATATTTCTCAGTTTGTAATTAGTTAGGAGAGTTGGAAAGTGTTTTCTGATATTTTCAAGAGTAGGATAATTTTCTCCCGTCTTTAGAACTAAAATATCTTTAACCCTCAAAGGAAGGCACCTAAGAATTATGCCTTGTATAATCCAAGATGAAGCTTTAACATCTATCTCATTGCTAACCAGTTGTCCTATAATAGCTTCTAATTTTGAATAAAATTTTTCCATATCACTATGGTTATCTTTTATGGGTGCAAAATCAATAATTTGTTGAGATAATTCAAATACAATCTCATCTTTATTAATGTAATTACGTTTTAAGAGATCACTAGCTACTTCATATGAATTCCCTACGGCTGTAAATAGGCTATCAGGTTATAGGCTGGGCCTTTAAGGAAACTAGTTAGGTAGCTAAACTTATCAACAGTTGAAATATAAGGTTTATTACCTATTAAACTCTCAAATTTTTCAATGAAAGATGGGAATTGTACCGTGTCCCCTTCAAATGTTGGTACTAGCAAAGTGGGTAACGTAGCCCTAAATTCTTGTGACTCAGGATTTGGCATGCCACTTAAATTTGGTTGAAAGTTAGCTCTACTTTGATTAAAATCAGAAGTAGGTTTATTTGGTGTTAAGTCAGTCAGACGAGACTGTAGTCTCCTTATTTGCTGTTCAATTGAGATTACCTGAACATCATTATCAGCGTAAAGGTCTATCAGTTGTTCTTCAGCCATTTCGGATTCAACTAACTCTGAAATACTCTCATCAATGGCTATTATTTCCTTCTTTTTCTTTTCCAATTTAAGAATTACACACTCTAAATCTTCTTTACCTGGTTGTGTAATATTGTTAAAAGTGTTCACGGCCTTTGTAACAGCACCCAACTTTCCCCCCTTTTCTTTTTTAACTTTTTCAATTCCTCACTGTCCATGTTTAAGTCAAAATTGTTTAACTGGGGATCGTAATGAAATAGAGGACAAGAAGAAATTACCAGAGAAGAGAGATCACAGACAAAACACTCAAGTTTTAAATTTGGTTTAATCCCCCCCAAGTACTTATGTGTCACTCAGGTCTAAGCTTATAAGAGAATGAGACTCCTTTAATGTAAATGTTTCCTAGTTAGGCCCTAGCTTGTAGACCTAATTAGGCAAGTTTGTTACTTTAGGCTTGATTAGGTTAGGCTTAGGCTAGACCATTTAGCCTAATTCTGCAATTTTTTTTAAGTAAGGTTAAGGTTTGTAAATTCCCCACACGAGCCACCAATGTGAAAAATGCTCGGTATGAATTGGTCCACAATTAACCCACCCCTTATATCTCCAGTCTAACTATAGAGTAGATTAAGTCTAGCCTTGTAGGGGTCAGCCTAGAGATTCCGGAAATGGTCCAGAGCGGGCAGATAAATTGAGGTCCACAGTAGGATTTCCTCACAAATTAGTTAGGGCAATCTACCTTCACTTTGTTAAGCTATGAGTTGATGCTAGGTCTTATGCCACAATGTAGGCCTAATTTGTCTGACCGAGCTTAATTTAATGCGTTTACTTCTAACTGGGTTAAAAACACAATTAGTCACTTACTGCTAGTTATTAGAGTCCCTTTTCTCCTTTATTGTTTAATTGTTGAGAGCGTACTTGCTGGTGGGGATCTTTTTTCGTTGTCTGTTCTTGTCCCTTCTCTCGTTCCGTCTTCTCGCCCCGTTCCTCGTTTTCGTTTTCCCTTGTTCCTTTTCGCGGGGCTTTTTCCACCAGCGTCGTCTTGGTTTTTTCTTCGGTTGGTTGATCGGTAATGTATATCTATTACCGAGCACGCTCTTGTCACACAGTATATAAATACTAGTGTGGAGAATAACTCTGGTGAGCAACCAATTGGTTTCATCCACCCAGTTATTGACATAAAAGGAATTTAATAATTGTTAGATTAACTACCTACATACTCAGTGAACCATTTTCGTTACCTCCCAACTACCCACACATCAGTTTTCCATAACCCAAGTCTCATCTCCAGTCACAATTCGTGAAAGGAAGTCATCCCCTTCTGTCTCGTATCGAACCAACGACTCAGAAGCAATTTCTTTTCTTTGGGCTTTGTGATCTTCAGTTAGTTCGCGAGGAACAAACCGTAAACACACTTTTGAGTATCGCAGTTGCTGAATTATTGTATTCACACTTCCTTCACTAATTCCTAGCTCCAGTGATAGCTCCTTGTATGTGACGCGCCGATTTGATCGAATGATGTTGTTAGCACGTTGCACAGTGTGAGATGTGACAGCCGATGCCGGGCGACCGCTGCGTGGCTCATCATCGAGGCTGGCTCTCCCTCTCCGATGATCTCACACGTTTAGACCATCGTCCAACTGTGCTTCGATCAACAACAGCATCTCCGTAAACGTTTTGTAGACGTTTGTGAATATTTCCAACTGTTTCCTTCTCTGCGGTTAAGAACTCGATAACAGCTCTCTGTTTACGACGCACATCACTGTCAGACGCCATTTTCGAAACTGCGTTAACCATCGGTTTTATACAAGGGCGTTTAAAAGCGGTTTTATACAAGGAGGGGAGGTTCAAACTGGAAAAATCCGGTTATGTGAAGCGCAGAAAGTTCAAACTTATGGCCCAAAAGACATTTCATCCCCATGGCCTATTATTTAGCTAAGAAAAATGGGTGGGGCAAAATATATTGAGTGCCTCCTAGTAGATCTGAACCCTTTTGAAAAATCCAGAGTTCACACTTTCCTTGTGATCATTGACCAGGTGCTCACATCTCTACATCAGCGCAAGACTACATATTATCAGATTTCAAAGGACTTCGTTTTTTTGTCATCGTTGACCGAAAGGACACTGATCAGTGGTGTAGCTAGAGGGGGGCTGGGGGGAGATCGCCCCCCACCAAGCCTCAGAAAGGATTTTGTCGGAAAATTTCTCCCTCTGTCAGAAAATTTGATGTGTGAGTGTTACTCCTTATTTTCCAAAATTTGAATAACACTTCCTTTTCTTCTCTGTTTCACTTGTATTTGTACTTAAAGAAGAGCTCCAATTAATTTGTGTTTTTTTTCAGTATATGGTTGTTGTAGCCACATTTTGTTTTCCTATTCTGTTATGCTAGGCATTATAATGCTGTATATAATGTTGAAAATTTTCTGGTCCATTGTTACACAAAGTGCATTGTGTGTTTTCCCTTGTGAATCATTTTCTTTCATTTAATGCAAGCAGGGCCGGATTTTCCAATAGGCAACATAGGCCATTGGCCTAGGGCCCACCAGTAACTGGGGGCCCACTGGGGACCTCCTACAATCCCTTGACACAAACAGTATCATTGACAAATTTGCCATAGAAAAAAGCAGGAAAAAGTCATTTTGAACTTCACATAGTTGTGCTTGCAAAATTTATTATGCTTCAGTTTCATTGTATTTTTCCATTATTCCTATGTGTAAGATGTACATGATATGGAACTTGATTTACTTTGATGTACTTGATATGGAACTAATTTGATTAAAAATTATTAATGTGTAATGTATTGCATTATGTTGTAATTCTTATTGCAAAATTTATTATGCTTCAATTTGACTGTATTTTTTTCCATTATTCCTTTGTGTAAGAATAAGTTGTACATGATATAAAACTAATTTGAATAAAATAATTATTGATGTGTTACATTATGTTGTAATTCTTTTTTTTTTACATTACAATATTACGATATATATATATATATAATATTTTTTTGTGGGGGGCACTGATAAGGTTTGGCCTAGGGCCAGTGCTGGACTTACCTATAAGCTAAATAAGCTATAGCTTAGGGCCACACACCCTCGGGGGCCTCATTTTTTTAAATATATTTTTATTTTATCATTAGTTTTTATCTTTAACACTAATTCATCAAAAATTATATATATATATATATATATTTTTTCTTTATCATTAACATTAATATAAAAAATAATAATTATAGTAATAATTATTTTAAATTTTTTTACCCGAATTTTTTTAGAGAAGGGCCTCAAATTTCATATAGCTTAGGGCCTCAGCAGGAAGGGCCTCAAATTTCATATAGCTTAGGGCCTCAGCAGGAAGGGCCTCAAATTTCATATAGCTTAGGGCCTCAGCAGGTGAAAGTCCGGCCCTGCCTAGGGCCCACAAGCAAGTAAATCCGGCCCTGAATGCAAGGGCGGATATAGAGGGGGGCGGGGGGTCGGCGCGTCCGGACCCCCCTCAATTTCTTGCAAGGGCTCTTTTTTCAAGTGCAAGTGCCCTATCTGAATGATGTATATGCCTCCAAAAACAAATTTTGTTTTTGTAAATAGATCATGGTTATTTTATTTTATTAAAATTCTATTTTGAGTCTTTATCCGTATACATTGTACAGGGTGTATATAAAGTCAGAATCTATTTTTGTGAAGCACTTGGAAATTATATGGAATTCAATCATAAAATGATAAAGTGGTAACATTTATTAAATAATTAAGAGTAGGATTCGACGTGACGCCCATCAGTATCCCTGCACAGCTCAAATCGTTCCGCAACATTTCTAAACACATTCTGGAGCATTTGCGGGGTTATGTTATCTGCAGCAGTTCGTATACGTGTACGTAAGTTTTCAAGACTCGTAATCTTCGTCTGATAGACGTGCGATTCGATAAACTCCCATGCAAAGAAATCTAAAGGGGTTAAATCTGGTCATCTCCTGGCCAAGGTCTGTTGCTTCCGCGTCCGATCCAGCGATTTGGAAAACGTCCATTTAGATAATCCTGAACAATTTTGGCATAGTGACAAGGAGCACCATCATGTTGATAGACGACGGTACTAACAATCCTATCCCCGTTGTCTATCAACATGATGGTGCTCCTTGTCACTATGCCAAAATTGTTCAGGATTATCTAAATGGACGTTTTCCAAATCGCTGGATCGGACGCGGAAGCAACAGACCTTGGCCAGCGAGATGACCAGATTTAACCCTTTAGATTTCTTTGCATGGGGCTTTATCGAGTCGCACGTCTATCAGACGAAGATTACGAGTCTTGAAAACTTACGTACACGTATACGAACTGCTGCAGATAACATAACCCCGCAAATGCTCCAGAATGTGTTTAGAAATGCTGCGGAACGATTTGAGCTGTGCAGGGATACTGATGGGCGTCACGTCGAATCCTACTCTTAATTATTTAATAAATGTTACTACTTTATCATTTTATGATTGAATTCCATATAATTTCCAAGTGCTTCACAAAAATAGATCCTGACTTTATGTACACCCTGTATTTCCAAATATGTAGTTGTAATGGTTTTCATAGGTGCCCTTAGTACTGGCGCAGCCATATCACTATTTTTATCTTCATCTTATTCTAATAGCAGGCCCGTAGCAAGGGGGGGCGGGGGTCGAACGACCCCTTAACAGGAAAAGTCCACTTTTGTAACCATAGTTATAATTTATGATGTTATATTATAATATATAACATCATTTAGTAAATAAACACTTGCATTTTTTTAAACTTCACAAACTACTCTAAACTACTCTAAACCCCCTCCGCAGTGACTAGGTCGTTGCACCAAAAGGTTCGCCTTTCTACATTTTCGACCTCCCTACCCCCTTGGGAAGTCCTAGCTGCGGGACTGGATAGTTCTTTTAATTGACAAGATATTTGTAATTGTTTGAAAATTTTTCTGTGATAACTGTTGTACCAAAATTAGGGCACTTATTCCTCCTCTCCCCCGCATTTCTGAAATCAGCGCTCTGCATATAAGATTTCAAAAGACAATATTTTAATAAATAAATCTTCATTTGCATACCTTTTTCTCCATACGAACTTGCATAAACAGTAATTTTTTTGTTATTATTAATGTTTGTTGCCTGCTTAAACCTGGTTTAGTCTGAATATTATTGGCCCGAGTGGCTTCATGTTTTCCAAATTAATGTAATGTTGTAGTGTGAGCATGTGATAATGCAATGCTGTGATCTATCTACATGTGAGTTGCCCCCGGTCAGTTGAATGCCCGGTTAAGGCACTGAATGCCAGGTTAGGTCAACTGCACGCCTTTGACGATTGGTTAGGTTGTCATGATATTTTCGTTAGTTTTAGCGAAAATATCACGACTTAACCTAACCAATCGTCAAGGGCGTACAGTTGACCTAACCGGGCATTCAATTAACCGGGGACCGCACAGCCCCCACCACAGGACCACGACTTGTTTCTGTTTAAATACAAAAATACAAAAAATGCTTATTTTTGTAAAAGTGATGCGGGGGAAAAGGAACAAGTACCCAAATTAGATTTTTTTTTTATCATATTTGAATGAGACTGATCTAATAAAACAATACAATTGATTTTACACTCGCTCATTGGTGGTCTGTTTTAAGAAAAAAGTTTTAGTACTGTGTCCTTTTAATTTAGGGGGTGCCCTTTTTTCTTTGGACCCTCCCTTACTGAAATGCCTAGATCAGCCGTTGTAATGGTAGTGTATTCTGTTTTTGTATTCCATTACTGAATGCTGATGCAGGTGTGTTATTATATATGTGTTCCACTGTTCCTAGCACTTAATAGATTCTTTGTATTGCCTGTAAATTGTTATACTTGATGAGATAGATGATTGATAAACGGTATCTTTGTCACGCCCGTTTGTTGGAAAATTTGAGCCTTTGTTACCCCATCAAAAATTTCTAGCTACGCCACTAACAGTGATAGACTGAATAGTAATGTTGACAGACCAATTAAGAAATATCCAAGTGATCTGGAGCCTGACTGACTGTTTGGACAAACTTTTACAGTTTTCGCACTTTGACTCATATCAACATTGACATTACATCACATAAAATGTTGTAGTACATCAAATCACACGAAAGAGTGGAGTCTACCTTCTCAAATGTCACAGCTGCTCTCCGAATTTTTCTTACTTTACCTGTGACAATATGGGAAGGCGAACGTTCTTTTTCAAAACTTGACTCGATCAAAACCCGGCTATGTTCAACTATGAGCCAAGACTGACTGAATGCACTTCTCTGTCAACTGACCATAAGATTATAAAGTCTCTAGTTCAGCGACGTCACAGACAAATTTGCTTCAGAAAAATATGAAAACAAAAATTTTAATTTTTAATTGTCCCTTTTCATGTTCTTGTTCCACAAAAGTATCGAAATTGCGTCATTATTGAAAATGTGATCTCTATGCTGTACACATTTATCGCAGGTTTTAGCTCTGTTTCCTATGTATGTAATTTATTCTCTCTGATATACACAGTTCTATCTAAATATATTGTTTTTACACTTAAAGGGGCCGTAGGTGGGTTAAAAAAGGCATATTTTAAAATTTAAAACAACACTTTCAATTCAGCACTTTTTAATATTAAGTGGTCCCAGAATTCTAGTTTGCGTTGGGTTCCTTGATAGCTTAATCTGGCCCTAATAACAAGTCATTTCAAGAATTTATTAATCTACGACTGAAAAACTATTTTTGTAGATCCAGTTTTATTCAATAATTTTGAGTCTCATACTAAAAATTGTAGGCCCTATATATAGTCATTTCCTGTATATTTCTGAATTTAAAAGAAGAAAGCAAACGACACCAAGTTTGTTGTTTTCTTCATTGCTACGAGAGGGCGGTAGTGAATATATTTAGGAGTTGGGTGGGGGACGCAAATAATTTTCGTCTACTTTAGTCTCTGTTCGGATTAGGCCTATAATTGTTCAGTAATTTCTATAAGCTTAGTTGGTGTTACAGTTTTACAAATATCTATATTGCTAAATATGACAACCAATTTTGATAAAAAGGTAGGCCTAGCAAGGTTTAAGTAGTGCTGCTTGGCTAGTCTAAGCTAATATTAGCTTCTAGGAACTCGTATTTGCTAGACTAGGATCTAGACTTTAAGTAACAGGATACATATAGGCCTACTATAGGGGCTAGGCATATCATGACATGCTAGGACGAGGGGATAATGAACCTCAGATTAGCTACCTGGAAGCGTAACTAAAAAGTAAAGTGACCCAAAGCTGGATCTATGTGGTGTTTCTGTTTAGAGTTCCCATTCAAAAAAAGCTACCACAGGCTAGGGTCTAGGCACAGCCTAAATTAAGTCAAGTAAGGTCTAACCTTGGTTTGCAAAACTATCAGACAGTTAATATACAGTAAATGCCATGACCTGTATTTCTAGTGAGGAAAATATTTTCTAGTGTAATTTGATGTGCTTTATTCAAATCTTAAGTTTCATTTGTTGTGCAAATTTTTAAAAATATGATTAAAATGTAAATTTTCATAATAAAATAAATTGGCCAATTGGATTGTGTAGCTTAGGGTAGGTTCTGGTTTGGAACACTTGCGCAATAAATTAAACTTAGATTTGAAAGGTAATTTTGCATTGTTAGGTTAGGTTTTCTTTTGGAACATTTGTATAACAAATGAAGGTAAAGATTTGGTAGAACATATCCACCCAAACTAGTGATAGGTTTTTTTGGTGTATTTCATGCTGTTTCAATTGAATCTGACCTTCATCTTTGGCACAAATGCACCATTATGGAGGACCCCCCCTCCCCCCAAAAGGCTTTGAAGAAGAGGGGGTTAATATTAGTCTTTTAACCCGCTCACGCGCGGTTAAAACAGTATAATATATTGAATTACCATTCAAAAATGACTAAGAAAATGTATATCTTATGTTGTGCAAATTTGTTCAAATGTATTTTTTTTAATAAAATATTTTTTGTTTTGGTATTTTTTTTCTCTAATTGGATTTAGTTTAGTGGTTTGTGACAGAATTATGACATGCCATTTGTGTGATTTTGACATTGAAAACTTGATTCATCATGTGCCCTAGATGAAGACAAAGGATTGGATGTTTTTATCAATTACGGCGTTACTCTCTCATCCTTAACTTGCCTGAAATGTGACAGTGAGTGCCTAATATGAAAAGATCAGAAGATATTTAGGTGAAATAACCAATATTAACCCGTTAGGTTAATTGAATGCCTGGTTAGGTTAATTGAATGCCTGGTTAGGTTAATTGAATGCCTGGTTAGGTTAATTGAATGCCTGGTTAGGCTAATTGAATGCCTGGTTAGGCTAATTGAATGCCTGGTTAGGCTAATTGAATGCCTGGTTAGGCTAATTGAATGCCTGGTTAGGCTAATTGAATGCCTGGTTAGGCTAATTGAATGCCTGGTTAGGCTAATTGAATGCCTGGTTAGGCTAATTGAATGCCTGGTTAGGCTAATTGAATGCCTGGTTAGGCTAATTGAATGCCTGGTTAGGCTAATTGAATGCCTGGTTAGGCTAATTGAATGCCTGGTTAGGCTAATTGAATGCCTGGTTAGGCTAAATGAAAATGATGAGAGCAAATTTTCTGGTTAATTTTGAGGTGTTTTGTACAAAACTGCCATCCATTTCCTATGCAAATGCTGTGTAGTTTTTGAGATGACGATATCTCTAAAACTACGCATTTGCACAGGAAACAGATGGCAGATTCATGCAAAAGACATCAAAATTGACCAGAAAAGTTTCTCCTCATAAAAACAGACTGGGTGTAAAAATGAATAATTACTGAAGAGGGAAATTGTGTGCTGAAAAGGCCAGAATCAATTGAAACAGTATTAAATACACCAGAAAAACATTTCTGTCAGTAATATTCATAGCAAAAGTAACAATTTGGTACTAATTACCTTTCTGGGTTCTGGCAATGACCCAACCTTATTTTTCTGGGTACAGTCACTTATAGCATTGGATACCATAAAGCTTAATTGAATGCCCAGTTAGGTCAACTGTATGCCCTTGACAGTTGGTTAGGTTGTCATATTTTTGTTAAAACTAACAAAAATAACAACTTAACCAGTTGTCAAGGGTATACAGTTGACCTAACTGTGCATGGGTACCCCATAATGAATTTGGGACCCGGAAAGGTAAGTAGTACCCCTAACCTAACCTAGGCCTAGATGATGTCCCACTTGGACTGGGAGCTCCCACTACAGACAACCATTCTAAAGTGACTGTTGAATTCAAATTTCAGCTGCCAGACCTGTGTGGGAGTATCACATGATACTGGGGCAGCTGCTGATTGGCTAATGATAATAACATGATGACATACATTATGGGATGAGATGGTTTGACTAGTAAATAATGGTACCAAAATTTAATAATTTAAAAAATACCTTGATAAATAGGAATTTTTGACAAAATTAGTATAGAGCAAACAAAACAAGAATACTTTATTCTATCAATGCTGTGTAAATATCAATATCGAGTTTCGTGGATGTGTTCTACTGAATCTTAACCTAAATGAAGCTTAGATTTGAATAAAGCGTATCGAATTGTACTAGAAAAATATGTTTCTTGTTAGAAATGCAGGTCATGGCATTTACTGCATACTTGCCCTATCAAACACCATACTAAGAATAAAAAGTGGGTGTATTAAGATTTATACTCTATCCATCCAGTAGACCTACGTACAAGATTATAATTAGAAAAAAAAAAGTAGTTGGTTGAAATAATGTGCGGAGATTCTTAAATGAAAAAAGAAATGATGTATATGCCTCGACTAATAGTGCTATTAATCTACAGGGTGTCCACAATGTCTTGTCACCCCAGTAAAATACTACCGTAACTGATTTTAGTCCTTTCAAACCCATTTGAAATGTGTGATAGCAGCAACTATATGATTAAATATTGCATATTGGCTAGTACCTGGGTCCATGAACCACCACGTAATGGCAAAACCATTGAAAATATTCATGTAGACCTCCAGAACTGGCTGAATCATGCAACTCCTCCAAAAAGGAGCTACATGATTGAATTGGTCCTGGAAGTTTGCATGAATATTTTCAATGGTTTTGCAATTATGTGGTGATTCATGGACCAAAGTACCAGCCAATATGCATTGTTGAATACTACTATCATGCATTTCAAATGGGTCTGAACTGAAAGAAAAATTAAAATTGGTTAGTATTTTACTGGTGACAATACATTGTGGACACCCTGTATATAATGACACTACCAGATCTGAAATCAATTTTTACTTAAAGAACTATGAAAGGGGGATGCACCAGATCTGATAAGTTTCTGTAAATTTCTCAATTTGGTCCTATGTCATTGACCTTGCATTCAGATTCAACATTTTGCTTAATAGCTATGTGGGTTTTGGAGCCACTAGGTTTTTGATAAAGTTGGAAACAACTCATTTCATACGTAACTGCAGTGTGAGTGAATCTTCCGAAGACTACAGAACCAGCACCAATTTTGTGGTATTGCACAAAATTATTTTTCTATAAAATTCATGTACCCGACACTTCAAGTGAAAGTTTTAACTGAAATTACTTTCACTCAGTATTTAGGGTCAGCATTTCCAGTGAAGTCTTCATCTGTGACAGATTTCATTCCATTGTTACGGGTATAGAAATAAAATATTTTTCTGAAGTATGTTGGAGCAAAATGTAAAAATATTGCAAGTGAATTTATCTCAGAAATCATTTTTTTTTCCTTTTGAAATTATGGGATGATTTAAAAGCAAGATGAAATCAACCTTAATAAAAGAATACTGGTACTGAAATTGTATAAATGCATTTAGGGATTAAATATGGAGTTACTTGCCTGATTATTGTATTTACTGTTAACCTTTTTGCTGCAATTCAAATATTGTAACTGTATAGGCCTATGGGCTACCCACAGTGCCTAACCTCTAAATATTGAAGGTTTCATATGCCTAACTATTATATTGATCAAGATTTTTTGTATACTGTTAACAGAATTAATTTCAGATATCAACTACAAGTGTATCTGTCCGAAAAAACTAGCTTCCATAACAATAAACCTTGCGTAATCTTCTTTAGCCATCAACGCATATATTTAATACCGTAATTAATAATAATTATAACTATGTAGTTTGTTTGTACACTGTAGCTAATAATTATTAATTATAATATTTATACTACCGTACCAAAGTGATGTTGGTGTTATTTGGGGGTTCATATGTTGTAGGGTATATACTATATATGTGCATGATATTAATACATATATGTAGGCTGTTTGATAATCGTTTGCCAGGTTTAAAATGGTGATTATCATCAGGTATTTTCTACTTGGTGATAATCAGTTTTTATTAAAAAATGAGTGGGAGTAAAAAAAAAAAAAAATATTTTTTTAGCATTATTTAAGGTTAGAACTTGGCGTCTGCGACTGGAAGAACTGAAGGAATTCTTCCTTGACCCAGGCAGCTGCAGCCTCCACAACAGGATCAGTGATCGTGGGCTTGAAATCCTTCTGGTTGATGAAAGACCACTTCTCCCGAAACTGATTGAAGAGCTGGATATCCAGTCCTGTTGATGGAACTCGCAGTGTGGCCTTGAAAGCCACTCCGATCACCATTTCCAAGATGTGGTGACGACAAGCAAGGTAGAGAAGATCTCTTCCCAGCTTCTGTTCAATCAGGCAGTAGGCTCCAGAGTGATGTCCTGTGTTTGATGCTGCTGTATCAAAACACAGAGTTTGAACCCAGTCACTGATACCCAACTACTGCAGGCAAGCAACAACAGCTAACGCTTGAGCCTCCCCAGTTCCTATGTGAAGCTTTGGGACCCCAAGAAGCTTCTCAACTCCTTGTCACGAAACAATGATTGGAAGACGCTCTACGTGCCTCCTGCTCGTCAAGTCCTCCATGAACTTCCCATCCCAATGGCGTACGAGGGGACCTTCACCCGGGAATTCTTCCTTCATCTTTTGGGCCATCTCCAATCAGTGCCAAGCCCGGAGTCACTGAATAATGGAGTTGCGATTTATGTTCAGCTCTTCCGCATTCCATCCAAGACTACTAGCAGCTTCCATCAGTATGTAGGTGGCTCCTCTAGAGGAGATGTCTCCTGTCAAGTGCGGCTGCCAGTCTGGCTGTCATGATGTTGGTCCTCCCCTTACTTCGCTTTGGAGGGCATGCTCCTCCACAGGCACCTGAGTCGTCCCCTGTCTCCTCTTTGGATGTGTAGGAATAAGATGACTCAAAAACTGCTTGGCTGGTAGATGCTTCGCACTCCTCAGTGGCTTTCTTCTAGAGCTTCTCCTGAACATTCCTCTTCGCTGCTGCTTCATTCCTTCTTGTTTGCTCCAAGTCCAGTCCAGCGATGTATCCAGTCCTGTCCTTCTGCCTCTGCATCTGGAGGAAGGCCTTGTCTTCAGGGTTCTTGATCATCTTCATGGCATCCGCATTAGGGTGTGACCATTGCCCTCCAAAAATCAAAAAATGGTCCTACAATGCTGTTCAAAGTTTTAGTGTTGTGTATTTATCTAGGAAACACCCCTGTAAATTTTCTTGGAGATCGGTGCATGTTTGAGCTAGCACCGTCGTACCAGCAAGTATTGCTATTTCAGCTTATGAACTTCATAAATAAGTGTGAAAATAGCACATTTTATCAGATTTTCATTTCCGGGTCTGGAACGCTGACCCACAAATTTTCCACGTATTATTTTATTGCATTTAATTTTAATGATGCTCTTTCTTTTCCCTTGACAGTGGTTTGATGTTGTGAATAGAGAATTTAATCATGGATACATGGCAAGATGATGAGTATGTCAGAATGTTATTGGGCACCGTACCCCGAGAAGAAGAAAAGGAAATAAAGGGCTGCAAACTGCCAACTAATAGGCAGGTCTTACTATGTCTGTTAGCAAACCTTCGGGATATGCATTGGGACCAGGCTTTATCTGCCACCATTGACAATGTGCTTTTGCATTACCAGAAGGCGAATGTCCTGACCATTACAGGCAGGACAATATTGGCCGAGTGATTAAAACTTACTATGACAAAGACTACATGATGCTTATGAAAAAGAATGAGGATAGAAGACGGGCTGATGATCCTGGAATTATGAAGTTTAAATCAGAATTGAGCCTGATGATGAAATTTTATAAGAACACAGTGTTGAAAGACATGGTGGCTGCGAAAAAGGGGAAAACTCAGGCCGAACAAGATGCCATCGATACTGACATACTCTTTATGAAAAGCATGCTAAGTGACAGAGTAGCTACCTACTCTGGGGTAAACAAAGTACTCACAGAAAAGGTTCAGAAGTGACAGAAAAGGCAGATGCGAGAAGAGAAGCGACAAGAGAGAGAGCAATTGATCATGCTGAGAATGTACAGGCTAATATTGATTCACCTATTAGCTCTGATGAGGACGATGACATTGATGAGGCCAGCACTGCTGAACCAAAGAGAAAACATCGGAGAACAGTGAAAGAGGGAGTTTCAATTTTTGTGCCCCATGATATTCTGAAGTTGGCAGAACTTGTTTCATGCAGTGTTCGAAACAACATCTCGCTGACCCAGCTGAGTGCAATTGTGTACTCCCTTGTATCTGCATGTGGTGGAGATACATCAAAGCTGAGTCTAAATGCAAGGACGGCCCACTGATACCGAGCTTCCATCGTGTCAGAAATAAGTTTAAAAATCATGGATGAATGGCAACCATCAGACAAAGTACTGGTGCACTGGGATGGTAAACTTATGGACACGCTGGATTCCAAAGGCACTGATGACTGCCTGCCCATTCTTGTGTCTGGTGTCAATGGCACAAAGCTTCTTGGAGTCCCACCTCTTCCGCATTTGACTCAAAAAGCTGGCCTGGTTCAAGGAGACTTGATATCAACAGCAACCAAACAACTTCTGGTCGATTGGGAGTGTGAACAGAATGTCGTTGGTATGGTTTTTGACACAACTTCATCCAATACAGGTAAACCTATTTCAAACATCAGCGTGAATTTATCACGACATTAATACCAAAATACAGTGAATGATTTAACAGAAATCTGCAAAAAGCATGTGCCTGAAATGGTGGCCTTAAACTACAATTACATTTTTTTTTCAGGACAAAAACAGCTGCTTGCGTCTCCCTCCAAAAGGAATTAGAGCGTGCTGTATTCTGGTGCGCCTGTCGCAGGCATGTGGCGAAGTCATCCTAGGTGTTTGCTGGGATTGCTTGAAAGTGGAGGGCTCTTCAAGTCCAAACATAATGGTTTTCCAGAGGTGAGTCATAAGCTTTACAAAATAACAAGGAATATTATTATCTAATGAACAAATTTAGTGGAATTTCTTTTATTAGACTTATAAGATATACTAACACCAAGCAAATGATCAATCATATCAATCTTAATACCCCTAAAACAATATTATAGATTAGTACGAAATACAATAATCCCAATAATTGCATTTCTAGGTTCAAGAACCATTTCTCTCAACTGGCGTACAATGAAAAAAGAAATACTACTACCCCGCAATGCCTGGAGTGTTTGAGGAGTGCCAGCAGGAGATGGCTGACTTCTTCCGTGAATCTCTAGCCCAACCATTTACACGTGGCGACTACAAGGAGCTGGTAGAGCTTTGTCTGCTATTTGTAACTAAAGGATCCGAGCCAGTGAACTTCACAATGGTCTACCCCGGCGCACTTCACAAAGCAAGGTGGATGGCTAAACTGCTCTATACCCTCAAGATTGTTCTTTTGTCAGGCCAGATCAAAGAGCAGTTGGGTCATTCTCTGTCAGATCAACCAAAAAAAATTGAAATTAACACCCTCATCTCTCATATTTTGCTGAAATTTTGTTTATAGGGAGTTTGTGAGCCCTGAATCCATTTCTGAAATTATAAGGTCAATCCGACCAACGGTTCAAGAGATATGACCTCGGCAATTTGAGGTCACTCGCGAGGTTACTAACATTTGGCGAGCCATAACTTGGGTAATAATTGTCATAATTATATAAAAGTATATATATTTAGAATCAGAAAACGACAAGGAATCCAAATATGCAAGTTTTAGAACTCTAGGTTGAAAAATAAAAAAGTTTACACTGTAACCAAAATTTGAGGTCACGATTTGACCTCTGGGGGTATCAATGAGAATTTTTTTTTTAAATGTAAAAAATGAAGGCATAGGCATTGGCTATTAGAATCAGCAAAAAAAAGTTTGTTTGTTAGTATTTTTCATGTAACTAACATATAAGTGAACACCATATTCATAAGTTGTGCGTCAATTCTACCTATTTTTTCACACTTAAGCTCATAATTTGACCTATAGAAATTAAAATTACATTTTTATAGATATAAAAAACAAAGTCAGAGTTCTTGACTAATAGAAACAATCATAAAAAGTTTGTTATGTTGGTACTTTTCATGTAACTAACTTATAAGTGAACCCATATTTATAAATTGCTTGTCATTTCAAAGAATTTTTATATCTTAGCTATCAATTTGACCTCAAGCTCCAAGAATTTAATAAAAATTGTATTTCACTGCTAATCTACACTGGCAATAATAGTTATAATAGTGAAAGGGGAAGACTAAGCTCACATGTAGCCTAAACAAACCTGTTGAAACATGTTGCTACTTGTCTAAGTGCAGAATCAACACAGATAGTTGCAAAATTCCTTGTCTACAGGTTAGTACAGTTCCAGCCAGCACTGTGGGTGGCTGGTGGGTATGGTGTTTTAATGAGCCTCAGAGACTATCAAGGCCTAAAAATTAAGTGTGTATAGCTATATATTTTCTAAAAAATATATATTACCTAATTGTAAATCCTATATCTTTACAGATCAAAATACAATGGTTCGGCACTTGAAATACTGCCAGGACCCTATTCAAAAACACAAGAAACGCATAACAATCAATCTTAGAAAAGTGACTGATGTACTTGTTGAAAAATGTGCTGGAAGAGTGAAAAAAGACTCATTGTTTGTGTGAACTGCTGGACACTGATAATGAAAAACCCCACTATACTTAGTACCACTGAAAACAACGAGTCTGAGCAGGATTCAAATGAATCATCTACTATCAGTGGCTTGAGTAACATCTCTTCAATTCAAGATCTGGACAATGACAGTGATTGCTTGATAAAGGAAAATCCTTCAACTTCAGTTGAACCAGTTCTAGCATTTCTGGACCAAACACCAGTTAAAAAAGTAAGTAATAAATTAATATAACTTATACTTTACTACAAGGTCTGTTTGATCTACTATATAGCCAATTATATAGCATTTAAGGTACTATAATTAATATTTAATTACTAATATTTCAGGTGTGTGAAACCTTTTTTTCTGTTCTTTTCAGAAGGGCTGTCATTAAGCCAGAAAAAGCGCAAGGCTCGTGTAAGCTATCATCTGCTCAGAAACACCTGAAGGAGAGGCTAGAACTCAGTTATGGTGTTCAAATTACCGAGGAGGTAAGTGATACTTCAAAACCTGAAACTAAATCTGAAAAACATCTAGACAAATTAATGAATGATTGAAACAGTCATTCCTGGAGAGCAAATGTCACCATCACAAACTACAAATATTGACACACTCACCATACACAATTGAAAAAACAGCTAGTTTCTTTCAAACTACAACATACATGGTGAAAAGAAGCCGTTCACTTAAATCAGAATATGGAATCCTTCCGAATTTCCACTAATGAGCAAAGGAAAAGTGATATCTGAAGAACACAAAGATATAGTTAGAAGATTCTATGAGTCAGAAGAGGTTAGTCGTATGTGTCCTGGCCAAAAGGATTGCGTGAAAGTTATCAGTGCTGAAGGTGCAAAAACGATTGGTCCTCGGGAATTTAAGAGAGATGTTTGAACTATATAAAATGATGAAAGAATCCCAAAATAGGATTTTCCACATTTGCAAAATTACGGCCATCATATTGTGTGCTTGCCGGTAGTGGTGGGACTCATTCTGTCTGTGTCTGCACATACCATCAAAATCCAAAATTGCAGCTGGCTGCATTGGGAGAAAGAGGTCTTTCATACAAGGATCTTATGGATTACAGTGTCTGCAGTACAGAAAGAGAGACTTGCATGATGCAACTTTGCAATGATTGCCCAAGAGAAGAGGGTGTCCTGGATTTTCTTGAGTTACTTGACAGTGTGAAATCAGCTCAAATGAAATATCTTACAAGCAATGGGTGACTGTTGACCGTTGTACAATGGTTGATAAGGTGGAGCCACTTCATGAATACTTATCATCCCTAAGCATGAAAATATCCCGCATGGTTCGTCATCACTTTGTTGGTCAGCAACAATCACAGTACTTCAAGCAGTTGAAAGAAACACTACCACCTCAGAGCGAGGTAGTTATAGTAGGTGATTTCTCTGAGAATTATTCTTTCATTGTCCAGGATGCTGCCCAAGGGTTTCACTGGGACAATTCACAGTGTACAGTTCACCCTTTTGTCATCTATTATAGATCATCTGCAGACCAGGAACTTAGCCATTTTAGTGTCTGTTTCTTATCTGCATCACTAAAACACACACTATAATGGTTTACTCATTCATATTGAAGCTTATGACATATGTTAAATTCAGATGCCCACAATTGAAGAAGGTGCACTATTTCTCAGATGGATGTGCTGGCCAATATAAGAACAGATACAACTTCACAAATCTCTGTTACCATGAAGAGGATTTTGGTCTGTCTTGTGAATGGCACTTCTTTGCTACATCCATGGCAAAAATGCATGTGATGGGATTGGGGAATAGTGAAAAGAGCTACTGCTCGTGCCAGTTTGCAGAGAACTACAGAGAGGCAAATTCTTACACCAGAACACATGTTTCAGTTTTGTGAAGAAAACTTGAGCAAGAAGATAAATTTTTTCTTTGTAACTACAGCTGATTTGAAAGATGCAGAAGAACGGTTGGAACATTGATCAAGGATAGTAGGGCTATTCCTGGAAACTCAGAAATATCATAGATTTGTTCCCCTAAACAAGGAAGAACTGATGGTGTATCCCATTTCAAGTGGCATTGGAGAAAAGAAAAGAATAAGGAAAAGTCATTTTACTAATGAACCTGCAATGCTTGGTAACCTAAAATGTGTCAAACCAGGAGAGTATGTTGGCTGCATTTATGACATGCAAGTTTGGTATGGAATTGTGGAGGAATATTGTGAAGAGTTTGATGATTTCACTGTGAACTTTCTACATCCCTCTGGGTCATCAGGATCAAGTGCATATTATTATCCATCAAACAAGGATTCATGTGCAGTGCCAGGACATCATATATTAACTGTAATGAGTTGTCCTACCCTAAGAGGAGGCAGCAGAATTCATACATTTTTCCACAAAAAGAAATTGATGAGAGCATCGAGCATACAAAAATTGTATTAGGCTAGCACATGAATCCTCTAAGTAGGTCTTCCCCTTTCACTATTATAACTATTATTGCCAGTGTAGATTAGCAGTGAAATACAATTTTACATTTTTTGCCTTTGTTTTTATATCTATAAAAAAATGTAATTTTAATTTCTATAGGTCAAATTATGAGCTTAAGTGTGAAAAAATAGGTAGAATTGACGCACAACTTATGAATATGGTGTTCACTTATATGTTAGTTACATGAAAAGACTAACATAAACAAACTTTTTTTTGCTGATTCTAATAGCCAATGCCTATGCCTTCATTTTTTACATTTAAAAAAAAAATTCTCATTTGATACCCAGAGGTCAAATCGTGACCTCAAATTTTGGTTACAGTGTAACTTTTTTATTTTTCAACCTAGAGTTCTAAAACTTGCATATTTGGATTCCTTGTCGTTTTCTGATTCTAAATATATATACTTTTATATAATTGTGACCATTATTACCCAAGTTATGGGTTGCCAAATGTTAGTGACCTCGCAAGTGACCTCACATTTCCCGAGGTCATATCTCTTGAACCGTTGGTCGGATTGACCTTATAATTTCAGAAATGGATTCAGGGCTCACAAACTCCCTATAAGCCAAATTTCAGCAAAATCTGAGAGATGAGGGTGTTAGGCACTGGTTGATCTGACAGAGAATGACCCAGTTTCCCAAAGCCGAGGTTGTGACTAAAAGCAAATCAGCAAGTTAGAACGGTTTGCTGAGTTCACAGTCGCTGTTTATGTCCCATGGTGGATTGTTTGCCCCGTTCCAGCAAGTGCGCCACTGAATGACTTGAATTTGGTTGAAACCTTGGCTGAATTTGCCCCATATGATGCCACAGTAGTTGACAAAGCACGTGTGGCACTCGGTAGACACACTTGGTACCTAACTGAGGAGTTGGCCCCACTGGCTTTGTTCTCGTCCCAAGTACAAGAAAGGACAAAAGAGGAGATGAGGAAGGCCCTTCTTTGCCATGAAGGCACTGAAGTTACTAAGAGAGTGGGGCTATGGAAAGCCATATCTTCCCCCTGTCCCAGAAAGTGGCACTGCCCTGGTGGACCTAATTGGGCCTGACTCAAGCCGGTTCTTCACCATTTTAGGCATGCCCTATCAGTTTCTCCACAGTCCAGCCAGTGAATGGGCGGATCATGACGACTACCTGAACATGAAACGGGTTGTGGACAAGCTTCAGGTCGTCAATGAGGCTGCAGAGCGTGGTGTAAAACTTTGCCATGACTTTCTTAATGTTGCCAGGGATGAGGAGCGCTTTCAAGAAGTCCTTCAAGTAGTTGAAAATGACAGACTCCGGGTTCCTAATCAGCGCAAAAGATCATCTGTTTCCGAACAGAAATCATGGTTTCTTGCTCTAGAGAAATAATACCTTGTGAATATATGATAAAACCCCTTAATGTACCATGAGAGAATAAGAATGATTAACTTTTTTGTGTTAGTGATAACAGCTTTTAATTAAGACAGGCAAATGATTTGTGTTAATATCCCTTATGATGGTTGTGTAATCTCATATATAGGCGCGTATGCTGTATAAGCAAAATTGCTATTTTTCAAATTGCTGGTGCTCACTCGAATATGCATGAATCCTCAAAAAATTGCATGTGGGTATTTTTTATGTCAATATGCAACACCAAAATTTTGAACAGCATTGTAGGACAAAGTTGGGATAACTGTCACACCCTAATCCACGGGCACAATGTTGAACAAATTCAACTTTTCCTTAAAATCTTTTTTTTTCTTTGTGCACATTGCCAGTCCTGGTCTCATGTTTTTTCAGCCCTTTCCACTCGTTGAAGGTCAGTTTGAGTTTGGCAATACAGTGCTGTTCACCCCTAGTGGGAATGCTTGCCAAATGCCAGAATTCCATTATGGCCCTGATGGTGTTCTGGCTTGCCTCACAGACAGGCTGCTTCTTCTTCCTCGTGAAGGAAGAGGAAATGGCCAAAGGCCTGACCAATGGAAGGAAGCTTCCTTCCCCTGATTTCTTCCACAATAAACACCAAGATAAGGCTTCTGTTGTGCATCCATCATGTATCAATCCTGCAAATGAGTAAATAGTATGAGTAATTGAGTATACCAAAAACCTAATAGAAGGAAAACTTTGATGTGCCAGGGCAACCTCTAAATATTTCTCAAAAACTATCATATTTCGCACAGTGCAGTTAGATGAGTAACGGAACAAATTGAGTGGGTGAGAGGATACAAAATCTACACTTCAGTTTTAAAGGCCACCCTAATACACACACACACACACACACACACACTGTATATCACAATAATCATTATCCATTCTGATGATTATTGTGGGTCATTTTTCATGGTATCAAGCAGCCCTACATGCATGTTTGTTGTATGTAAATACAGTCACTCCCCAACTTATGAATGGGTTATGTTCTTGAACCCACCCAGTTTGTTAGTTCAACTGTTTGTAACTCAGATTATAAAGGAATATTGTACATTTACACACAATTATAGTAAATACCTGTACCTGCCTGTAATAAATATTGTATTCTGAAATAAATATAGTTAATAAAACAAAAAGTAACATGGAATGAAAAAAAAAGCAGTTAATTTGCATGTTGGACAGGAAAAATCAGTTATGAAAGTTTCTAAGTATGGATATTTGTATCTCAGGGACTGCCTCTAAAATGAAACCAGTGAAAGACTTGTGTTAATGTACATGCACTCAGATCCTGCTAAATTGACACTGTATTTTGGCTATTGCAATAATTTAGCTATTTTTCTGCATGTCAAAATATCAGGCAAATTTTGGAAGATTTGGTGAAAATAGTTGAATTATGCAGCACTCACCATGTGATACATCTGAACTGCACACGCAGTCAAACCCGCACTCCAGGCACCTGTCTACCATTCATATTTTGTGCTTGAAAACAATTTTCCCAAAGATTTATGAAAATTTAAGCTTTAGTTATGCTTTGTACATTATTGGTAGAAGGGTGGCAATATGCATGGGAACAAAGAGGGTATGATAATTTTATCTAGTATAGCAATCCCTCAATATGTATGAAGGATGTGTGTGTGAGAAATTCATACATATCAAATTTCGTACATAACCTTTTGGTAATGACTTAGTCACTGTAGAGGGGGGTTTGAAATAGTTTGTGGTTTCAAAGAAAAAAGTGTGTATTTACTAAATGATGTTATGTATTATTTTATCACATCATAAGTTTATAACTAGAGCCTGGGTGTTCAGGCAAATTGTCATAAATCCCTTTTTGTCAAAGTGCCTAATTTGTCTTTTTTCCATTATTTTGTAGTAGTATTCCATTAGAGTCCCAGAATGGGTCTATCAGTTTGTTATATATATGTGTAGCTATACATAGCTATGTGTATACCATGTACATAAAGTCAGGATCTATTTTTGTGAAGCACTTGGAAATTATATGGAATTCAATCATAAAATGATGAAGTGGTAACATTTATTAAATAATTAAGAGTAGGATTCGACGTGATGCCCATCAGTATCCCTGCACAGCTCAAATTGTTCTGGAGCATTTGCAGGGTTATGTTATCTGCAGCAGTTTGTATACGTGTACGTAAGTTTTCAAGACTCGTAATCTTCGTCTGATAGATGTGCGATTTGATAAAGCCCCATGCAAAGAAATCTAAAGGGGTTAAATCTGGTGATCTCAGTGGCCAAGGTCTGTTGCTTCCGCGTCCGATCCAGCGATTTGGAAAACGTCCATTTAGATAATCCTGAACAATTTTGGTATAGTGACAAGGAGCACCATCATGATAGACGACGGTACTAACAATCCTATCCCCAATCAGCTGGGGTTCAAGGAATTGCTGCAACATGTCCAGATAAATAAGCCCTGTAACTGTAGCTTCAGCAAAGAAAAAAGGACCAGAAACCTTAGATTTTGTTAAACCCATCCAGACATTAACTTTAGGCGAGTCTCTTTCCCAATTTTGGACGAAATCATTTGGTCTTTCATCTGCCCAAATTCGACAGTTATGGCGATTTACTTTTCCACACGTATGGAAAGTGGCTTCATCACTAAAGAGAATGTTGTCCATTAAATTATCACTCCAGATTTGTTCTATGAGATCAGCACACACAGCACTTCGTTGAGAGAAATCTTCCTCATGTAAATCATGTAAAACTTTCAGAATTTTGTGCACAGATGACATCAGGAGGCCAAGTCTGTGTGATGCAGCACGAACGGACGTACGTGGCTCCTCAGTGATAATTCCACGTACTGCATTCATGGTAAGATCTGCCATACACGGTTGTCCTGATCTTGCTGCTTCACTTACAGATCCCGTTCGTTTAAATTTGTTCACCAATTTTCGTATTGTGTCGTCTATTTGCCTGGCTTATGAAATCTCCTTCTAAACTTCTCTGATGTCATTGTATTTTTTTCCCTCAATTCGCCAAATTATTATTGCCACACGCTCTTCTGTGTTCATTCTAAGGGCTTCTGAAAAGAAAAATAGAAAAAAAATAATTATTTCACAAAAATAGATCCTGACTTTATGTACACCCTATATAAAACAGAAACTGAGCATTCATAATAGTATTTTATATTAAACCTCTTTTGACATTTAAATCTGTCATTATTGTGCAACCAACATTTTCAATACCTCCTATTTCTGTTCACTATGGTGAATAATAGTATTATTCTATAATAAATTTTATTTTTGGTAATGGAATCATTATTATGTGTAATAGGGTGCTCCAGCCACCCCATAAAATCTTAAAATTTAGAATAAGCTGGTGAAGGTCTCTGTGGTATTGCAGTTGGGTCTAGTAAATATGCCTGTGAAGTTTGATTGAATTCCAACAAGATTTACCTTCATCACATTAACATTTTCTGTAGGAACCTTTTTACAAAAGGCATTTTTATAGAAAAACACTAAAAATGACACATTTTTGCTTTGTAACATCTTACTATTATGATCAAAAAACCTATGGGATGGTCTTAGGTGGTGGTAACTAAATTTTTGAGGTTTTGATTCAAATAATCTACATATCAATGATAAAAAATGCTAAAAATAAGTCAAATTCATGATTTTTTCAGGTATTTTATGCAAAGTTGAGCTCTGGATATGCATAGCTGCTGGTGTATTTGTGGATGGATAATGGAGAGATCTCAATAGAAGTTCCAACAGTCAAGAATTTTTTTCCAAAGAAGCAAGTGTAAAAAAAAACTCAGACAAGGTCTTTAAAGACTACAAACTTAGACTATATTTATGTTTTTGTATTAATACTCAAAAAGATAGATTTTCACATACATGTAAGATAAACAAAATACTGATTAACATACAAACATTATCAATAAAACAAACAGCTACCTTACCTATTCTAATTTAAGAAACCAGTTCTTAGATTCCACCTTGCGTTTCTCTGATTTGGGAGGTGGTTGCGACAATTTTCTACAATTTGTAGTGTATTTTGCAGATTGGATTCCTTTTTGGAAGTGCCCAGGAAATCATGGCAAAGCTTAACTCCCCTCTTGGCAGCATCATTAACAACACATAGATTCGCTACTATTTCCTTTCCATAGAGAAATGTTTCACTTGATGGCCATTCATTAACAGGCAGATTTAAGAATTCTGAATTGATGTTAAGGATTCTGAAAAATGCCCAAGAATCACTTCCAACAAATTCTGAAAGGTCATCACTTGATTCCTTTGGAACTTCTGGAAATTTTGACTTGCCAAACCCAGACCCATCTCTTTTAATGCATGAAGCCAGGTGTTCAGCTCCAAGAAGCTTCATTGCTATTTTCTCCTTCACTGCATCACTGAGAGAGCTGCTGAATAAAGAAAGTGGCACCAATTCCTCTGTGAGATACCACATATGTAAACCAATTGCCTTGAGTGCAGCTCCTGCAATTGTTGGATTAACTTTCCTGTAGTCTAGAAAGGAATTGATTAGACTGAGATCATTCATTGGTGCAGCTGAAGACACTGGGGCAGCAATCCACCATGGGATGTAGCAATACACGACAAACTGTACGTACTGCATAATTGTCCCAGTTCTTCTATGGTGGCATTAGCAATTTTTGGCCCTGATAGTCTGTCAGTCTTGTGTTGCAAGGGTGGAACACCTAGCAATTTTACACCTCCAACTCCAGACACAAGTATGGGAAGCCTCTCCTCCTGTGCAGACTCATTTCCAAGAGTGTCCATCAATTTGCCATCCCAATGGATGGTTGCCACAAGAGGTGGTTTCCATGATGCTCTGATTTTCTGTGCAATACTATTGACAGCTTCCACACGATAATTATAAGCAGATCTGTAACTCACATTTACTTTTTATGGATCACCAGCTGTAGCCTTAATAAGGGAAAAAGTGATCTGTGCTAAAGCAGCAGTGAGGAAACATTGTTTCTAACTGCAGTTTCAACCACTTCTGGCACTTTTTGCACTCACCCCTTTCAATTTTGCTCATACTTGGCACAATAGCAGATATACATGCCAAACTTAAATTCCCAAATTATTAGAGCTGACTGACCTTTGGTTACTGAGATACAAGGTCACAAAGTTGTGACATTTTGACCTTTTTTGCGTTAAATGACTATTTTCAAAACGGTGTAACTAAAAAACTATTAAAGTTGGAGCATTGATTTTGGTCTCATTTTAAAGCTCTTTAGTAGCCCCTTGTTTATTGTCTCTTGTTAAATATCTCTACTGTGAAAAAAAAAAAAATCCTTCAAAAGTTGACCTTTGACCTTGAATAAAAAAAATACCTTCTCCTAAAAAATGCAATTTTTTTACATTAATACCTTGAGTCATGTACAACAAAATCCCAAGAAGCTGTAAGTGGCTGATAACTAGTTCAATGTATAAAAAATAAATGAAGTTGGCATCATTCTTCAATTTTAGATTTTTTTTGTCAGTTCATTTATTTAAAAGTTCTGTTCTGATATAGTGTCAGTGAAGACTTAGTTCAACTTAACATTATTAGTTCAAAAACCTTTTTGTGACCTGTGCCAAAAGAAGTCTTTTAAAAGACAACCAGGGAAACCCCTCGACAGCCCCAAATCTACTGGAGTAGCGCTGATCCAAAGGCCCAACTAGTATATAAGTACTGTCAACTTTACAGAGTTGACTCCTGACTTCAAGTTAGTTAATTTATTTTTTACTAAATACATGTATAAAAATTTATTTAATAATTCATTAATTGTTCATTGTTTTCTTTTCAGGATTTTCTTTGTGCTTTTGTGATTTCAGAGTACAAACATGGAACATTTAAACTGAAACAGAAGTGTGCTGATCCTTTGCTGCGTCACAAAGGTCAGTGTCGAAAGAAGAGTTTGAGAATTGTACCACAGGAACTTGTAAATAAGTTTCCCGATCTGCACTTAACACTACATCACAGACTTTGTAAGCAGTGTAGAGAACATCTTGAGTCCTTGCCTGAGAAAGGAATAGGCACTTTGAATTCAGACATAAATGATGATTCTTCTTGTAGTAGTGAACCACCTGAAGATCTTGAGAAAATTGAAAATGTTGACAATAGTGATGCATCAACTTCAGAGCAAAACCATGAGATGTGTACTTTGAATGCTTCTTTGTTTCAATTGGTGAATCACCCATAAAAAAGAGAGCTTGTAGAGCAAAAGTCATATGGAGCTAAAAAACTAAGCAAGGTGACAGAGACAGTTAAGAGAATGGAAACAAATTTGCAGGAAGAGAGATTTCTGACTCACAATTTAAGGAGCCATCTGGAGATGTAGACTGTTTAGAAATAATAAATCAACTCGAGGAAAAATTCAAAAATGAAAATACTAAAAGAAGTGATAAAATAAAAATCCTCACTGTATTGCCCAAAAGTTGGAGCATTAGGAAAATTGCTTCAGAATTTAACACAACAAGGCATACAGCATCTATTGCTAAAAAAATAGTTGAAGAAAAAGGTGTCCTTTCAGACCCAAATCCAAAGGGTGGGAAAAGAATTAAACAGGATACCGTTGACGCTATTAAAGCATTTTCTCTTTCAGAAGACATCAGTAGAACAATGCCAGGAGAGAAAGACTATTGTAGTATCATTGACAATGAAAGAGGAAGGATACATTTGCAAAAGCATCTTTTACTTTGCAATTTAAAAGAAGCCTATCATATTTTCAAAGAAAGAAATCCTTTGGTTAAGGTGGGATTCAGTAAATTTGCTGAATTGCGTCCAAAGCAGTGTGTTATTGCTGGAGCAACAGGAACTCACTCAGTATGTGTCTGTACAATTCATCAGACTGCCAAACTTATGTTTGTAGGAGCTGAATTAGAAAAACTAACTGCAAATGATGACACACCTATTAAGAATGTATGTCATTGTGTTGCCTTTATGGAATGCAATCCTGCCTCACAGAAATGCTGCCTCAGACAATGTGAACAATGTGGAGATCCATCAGATTTAAAAAACAGACTACTGGACATATTTACAAACAACTTCATTGATATCATAAATTTTAAAGTGGACCAATACAGATCGGTCAAATCTTGAATCAGTAGAACTGAATACAGATGAATATATTGACCAATTCTGTAACCAACTGAAAGAATACCAGATACATGACTTCAAGACAAAGATGCAAGCAACTTATTACCGTGAAACAAAAATGTCTCTGAAAGATGGTGAGGTCCTTGCTGTGTGTGATTTTGCTGAAAATTATTCCTTTATTCTTGAAGATGAGGTTCAGAGCTTTCACTGGAACAATGAGATGGCTACTCTACATCCATTTGTTATTTACTATAAAAAGGAAGATGAGATTGCTCACCTTAGCTTTGTTATTATTTCAGAGTGTAACATCCAAAAGCATCTGATAAAATTCCTAAAAGATAATATCTCATCCATCAGTTCCATCCACAAAATAATTTACTTTTCAGATGGGTGTGCAGGACAGTATAAAACTGCAAAAACTTTTTGAATCTTTGCCATCACAGAGATGATTTTGGAATTGAGGCAGAATGGAATTTTTTGCAAACAAGTCATGGAAAGGGACCTTGTGATGGTGTTGGAGGCACAGTTAAGAGATTAGCTGCAAAAGCTAGTCTACAACGACCTTATGATGAACAGATCCTTACTGCAGAACAGTTATACATTTGCAAGTGAAAATATTTAAATATAAAATGTCATTTTTCAACCAATAAAGAGCATGAAGAGGAAAGCCCTTCTCCAAGAAGACACTCACTGCAAGGACTATTGCTGGTACACAGAAATTCACCATTTACAGCCAGTTTCATTGACTTCTCTTAAGGTTAAACATTATTCATTATCAGATTATTCAAATATTGAGAAAGTTACTGAAAAGGAAGAAGTTGTGACTGAGGAGAAAATACATGGTTTTGTTACTGCTGCATATGATGGCCATTGGTGGGTGGCATATGTGCTGGAAAAGATACTAGAGAAGTAAAAGTCACATTCCTTCATCCTCATGGCCCAAACCCATCATTTGTGTATCCTGGTCAACCAGATGAATTAATCTTACCATATTCAGATATTCTAACACAAGTTGAGGCATCTACTACTAATGGACGAACATACAGGATTTGCAAAGAAGTTACTTTGAAGGCATCCAAAGCTTTGACAGATCTACAGCACAGAAAGGTAAGAATTCAAAATTAAAATGGTCATGTAACCAGGGTTGTGGAGTCGGAGTCGTGGAGTCGGAGTCGGTGTCGGAGTCGAATTTTTACAATGTGTGGAGTCGGAGTCGGAAAATTTTGGACCGACTCCACAACCCTGGTTATAGCCACTAGGTTAAGAGTTATTCAATTTTAAGTAGGACTACTACTGGTTAGACCTTAATTATGTTTAAGAGAATCTTTTTCATTTATATATATATATATTATTGGAAAAAAATAAAAATCCCTTAATATGATAATATCTACAAGTCAACATCCTTCTTAATATTTGAATGTTCCCTTATCCTAGAAAGTAACCTGACGATTCATGTGGTGGTGATGAAATGTCTTATTATTATGATAATTATAGAGTGAAACACTAGAGGAGTCGGAGTCGTATATTTAAAATGTGAGGAGTCGGAGTTGGATTTTTAGATTTTTTACAATGTGTGGAGTCTGAGTCGAATTTTTACAATGTGTGGAGTCGGAGTCGAATTTTTACAATGTGTGGAGTCGGAGTCGGAAAATTTTGGACCGACTCCACAACCCTGCATGTAACTATATATACACACTGCATACATTTTAAGTTGTGATAAATGGAAATCAATGAGCACTATACCTATACATATTGTATGTACATTTTAATATGTTACTTGTATTTGTTAATTAGGTAGCTATCTAGGTATATATTAAAAATTGTTTTCTCTTCTAGAAATCACAATAAATTGGGTGGCCCACAAAAATCTTGTCAACTACTGAAAACCATCACATACATGCACAACATACAGGTGAGGTGGGTAAAGAACAAATATTTAAAAATAAGCATTTGCTTGTTTGTAGAAGGCTGCAGATAGTATGTAGATATGGGTTGTATTTGTAAGAGATTGAGCTGACTGACCTTAGACAAAAATGGTTACTGACATACAAGGTCACAAAGTCATGACTTTTTGACAATTTTTGTATAAAATGACTTTTTTCAAAATGTTGCTTGAATTCATTATTTTTTATACATTGAACTATTTATCAGCCACTTACAGCTTCTTGGGATTTTGTTGTACATGACTCAAGGTATTAATGTAAAAAAATTGAATTTTTTAGGAGAAGGTATTTTTTTTTTATTCAAGGTCAAAGGTCAACTTTTGAAGGGATTTTTTTATTTTTCACAGTAGAGATATTTAACAAGAGACAATAAACAAGGGGCTACTAAAGAGCTTTAAAATGAGACAAAAATCAATGCTCTAGCTTTAATAGTGTTTTAGTTACACTGTTTTGAAAATAGTCATTTAACGCAAAAAAGGTCAAAATGTCACAACTTTGTGACCTTGTATCTCAGTAACCAAAGTTCAGTCAGCTCTAATAATTTGGGAATTTAAGTTTGGCATGTATATCTGCTATTGTGCCAAGTATGAGCAAAATTGAAAAGGGTGTGTGTTTTAGGTGGCTGACTTGACATGGAATGACCCTGAGGCCAAAATGCAGAGGAGCCAGTTTTCACTAAACGCTTATGTGATCGTTTTGGCATTTCTTCAGGCTCAAAGGAGGCATCAGCTGATTTGACCATTTCTGCTTCCTCATCATCTGAGGAAATCTTCTCCACTGATGATGTCTGATCTCTTCTCTCCTCCTCTTTCTCTGATCGCACAGCAGCCTGTTCAGCCCTCTCTTGGCGCTTAATTTCTATCTGAGCACAAACTTTGTCCTTTCCTCCATAGGTAAAAGTCCTGTCTGTCATCATATTTCTCAGAAATGCTATGTCATACCGTACTCAATAATTTTCTTTTCATTCTCTGCCTTACCCTTCTTGCTTTCAACCATCCTTTTCTCTGCATTACCTGGATAGAATGGCATAGTTTTATGAAGTTTGTCCTGGAAAGCTGCAATCTTAGGACTTTTTGATCGCCTTTCAGCAAATGCTGAAATGAGTTGGTCAGGGTGTGCATGGCTCAAAAAAGGTTAGACAACCCTGCTGTAATGGCAGACATTGTTCTCGCAGAGTAAAGAAAACCCTCTGTGACACCCTAAGCTCTGCCCATTTCCACCTTGCCAAATAAGCTGACACAAAATACTTGAACAGTGGTATCATCATGAAACAAACTAAACCTTCGTGAATATGTAATCTACATCATATCAGACAATGCCTGCAGTCTGCATTTCTGTTCAAATGGTTTTGGCAGTAAAAGTGGAGGATTTTTATATGTTTGACTCATTTTTTAGGAATGAATTAAGCTAGTGGATGGCAGAGTTTGGTGACAATGCATCAGGGTAATTAACCTGCTGGCCCTGATGGAAAATGTGTGTTATCCATGAGACATGCATGCCAATATCCCATGGGTAACGTGCGTTATCCACAGGGATGGGGAGTCGGCCAAAAACAACCGACTCCTGAGTCGGTATTTTTAAAAACTGACTCCGACTCCTTCCTTATGCTGATCTACAACCTTATAAATATTGGGATGTTTGTTTCATAGATGGCGTTTCAAGTTTGAGGCTCTAGTTGGAGCATTAGCATGTTTCCCAGTGTAAGTACTAATTTTTGCATTACACTCTTTACCATCCTTTTCTACTTGACAAATAAAAATACTTTCATCCTCATTTAGCTTAAAATATTGAAAGACTGCTGATTTTCTACTAGGCCCATGACTCATTACTAATAGGGGCTAATTAAATTAATAATTAATATATTGCTAATTTTTATATGGTACCTAGTATCCTAAAATAGAAATATGAAATTCATTTGCTAAGATTTACCAAAACAATAAATCAAATGTGGAAATGTGAATCTAGAATTAGTCAGGAAGATATTTATTTAGGGCAGAGTAGTATTCTGGTAAATTGTTGGCATATAGAAATTGAATCAAAGAGTCGGGAGTCGGTCATTTTTACTGACTCCCGACTCCGACTCCGACTCCCCACCTCTGGTTATCCATATACATTTAATTTTTCTACTGCTTTAATATTCTTAGAAGAATATTACTGGGGGATTTCTGAGTTGTAGGAGGCGTTTATTGACTCAAATCTTTCAACCAATCACAAATGAGTATAATTTGTGGGTGGGGCTAACATTATAAACATCGCGTCATTTATGCCCTTGAGCAGTGGTTGACCTGTTTGTATCATAATTGCTTTTTATACTTATAAAACATTCATAATGAGTGAAATAGATGTTAGCGACACTGATTCTGATTACATTCCTACTGAGGAAGAGGAGAGTGATTGGCTTAGTAATTTTAGTGACACCAGTGTTGAGAGTGAACAGGAAAATGAGCGTATTCAATTAGAGAAAAACTGGACTCGTGTTCCAAATTTGTTTGAAGACAAAAGGCCAACGGAGAAGCCTCCATTACAGCGCTCTTATTCCTGTGTAAATACAAATATTGTGTTTGATCATGAAAAAGTAATCAGTGTTTCAAGTTATTTATTGATGATGTAGTTGCATATTATTATATTGGCCAGTGTGTAAATAAGGCAAAACAATTTTTTGAGTAAAATCCTCAACTGAATATATGTGTATGTAATACTTATCCACTAAAATGACTGAAATTATAAAATTATATCTGAAAAAATATAAAAGTATCCCCTTTCTCTCCATCTCGGATCTGCGAGTGATAGAAAATGCATATCTAGGTATCAATGTGTTAAGATGGTGAGAAATTGGGTCTGGCTATATTAGGTGGTGGGAGATCATGGAGCACTGTAATATGAAATGTTTTATCATGTAATAATTAATCTTACCTACTAAATTATGTTGTCATTTTAGATTGGTTGTTATTCCCCACATAATCAGTTTGTTGTTTGTCAATCAGGATCTTTGTAAAAATTTTAAATTTCCCAAAAACTGGTCTCTACAAAACTTAATACTTACAAGTCTTTGTATCTTACACTGTGTTAGAGAAGTTGCAAGGCTTTAAAATGTTGGTCATTACATATATGAAAAATAATTTGTTTTGGATTTGTTATAAAGATACTATAGTTATCTATTATATATATATATATATATATATATATATATATATATATATATATATATATATATATATGTCACGTGTCTCAAGGTACCTAAGTGCCACCACAGACAAAAACGTGTTTTTGATGGATATCACTATTTTCACCTCTGTCACCAGTCAAAAGTTCACTCAAAGTTCGGCATAATAAGAAAATAAAAAAATATATATAAAATATGAAAATCTATTCCAAAAACGCATCAACATCTTCATTAGCATACTTAGAACTCTAATTTAGCCAAAAATGAACATGCTAGCTCAATTAATAACAGAGATACTATTGCCAGAAAATTGCTGAACTTTGGAGGCAATTTCTGACATTTTAATTTTGGTGCTTAGGTACCTTAAGATGCGGGACCCCTTATATATATATATATATATATATATATATATATATATATATATATATTAGTGTGGACCAAAAAAATGAAGGTTTAAAAATCTTTGTTCCACATGAGTAATGTTATTCCTTTTGCTTACCTTAATCAAATTACAAAATTTGAAACCTCTACGTCAAGTTTTAGGGGTCCCGAGAAAATTGCACTTTTCCTTTTAATGCTGAAAAAATTAGTTTTTCCTCATTTTCATAAGTTCTACTTTATTTTTTGTTGGAAATTCTTTACGATTCTTGAAAACTGTTTTGAGCAGGTATTGTTTGTCCTCTTCTTTAGTTGTCGCTGCTTGATTAAATTTTTCAATCAATGCAACATCCCGCTCAGCTGTGTCATTTGTCACTCTAAGGGCACGAACTCTAGCACAGCCTCTTTGGTACTCAGGATCTATTCCCCATGTTGATGCAGAATTTTTAGTGAAGAGAGAATTGAGATGTAGAGCATCAAAAAGAGATTTAGTCCTTGAAGTAACAAAATCAGAAATCCTTTTTTCTTTAAAAGAAGCTAGGGTTACCTTTGCTTCTAAACGTTTCAGTCCCTTATTTCTTGGAGGCATTTTGATATTATTTCGCATTTGCTCCTTTTCTTCAAGGGATATGCTTTTGTCAAAGAAGCTTAATCCAACAAGTGTTTCTGAGAGGTACCACAGATGTCGTTTAATGGCATTTTGGGCTTGCTTGATAACACTTGATATCAAAGAATTTTCCTCCATTATTGCAAGATCTTGCAAAAATTTAAGATCAACATTTGGGGCTTCCTCTGGTTGAGAAGCTTTTGCCCAAGATTTTGCGTATACCAATGCAACAAATAAACAAATTTTTGTTATTGCATCAAGTTCTTTTTTAGTCATCTTAAATTGATTTTGGAGAAGAAAAAGCTTAAATGCATAAATTCCTTTTGCCATCCATCTTGCATGATGGTACGCTCCAGGTCTCTTCAAGGGAGTATTAGAAATGCTTTCTTCTGCAAAAAACAAGAGAAAAGTTGAAAAAATTCTTTATCATCATCTCTTGGCTGTTTAGAGTTGAGTGCCTCCTTCATGATTAAGACTGTTTGATTTTTTTTTAATCTTGAACTCTTCAATTATTCTGCAGCTTTGGGAATCAACAGCAGTTGTGATTTGAGAATGATCCATAAAATCCCATTGAGTTTTGAATCTTTTGAAGATTGGAATATCGGGTTCAGAGGAATGGCCCATAGAAGTCCGGAAGACTTGAGATAGGACAATCTCATAAATATGGTGTCTGCAGGCTAAATATAAAAGCTCTTTTCCAAGTTCTTGTTCAATTTTAGTGCAAGCTCCAGCATGGATTCCGGTATTGGATGCTGTTGTGTCAAATGATAGCCCAATAATTCTCTGGGTCATATCATGTTCTTGCAGGAGAGAAATGCAAACACGAGCCATCTCCGTACCCGTGCCAGCAGTGACTTTAGGAATTCCCAGCAATTTCTCTTCACCATTCCCACTGACTAACACTGCAATCCTTTCTGTTCTTCCTTCGCCTGCAAGAAAAAGTTAAAATATATAATTTATATATAATTTATATATATTTATTTTTAATATTTTATTTTATATATATTATATTATATATTTAATATTTTATTTTATATTTAATATGTTTATATATATTATAATTTATATATATATATATATAATTTTAAATTAAACTTGATTTATTTTAATTTGAAGGTAAAATGGTGTAGATTGTGAAAACTAGCTTCAGACAGTGAAATGTAACCTAATTAAATAGAAATTTAGCTATCAAAATGTTTAATTAAAACCAACCAGATAATAACACATTGCCTAGGTGTGAAAACCAGACCCACAACTAAGTTTTTCACCTGAGAGATAAAATATAAATATGCTAAATCAATCAGACAAAAAAAACTAACCTGATATCTCTGGGAGCATTTTTCCATCCCAATGAAGAACTAAAGGCTCTCCAGGACAAAATGCTTGCTCTTGATATTCTGTTGCTATTTCTTTGCGTAACTTTTGACGAGTTCGAAGCATAGTAGATTTTGACACTGTAATGTTTTCCAAATTATGGCCCAAAGACTGAGCAAACAGCAGCATAAGACATAGCTGCATCTCGATTGGAAAGATTCATTCTATCATAGGCTGCTACAACATTTTTGTCAATAGGCTTTGACTTTTTAGGAGCCAACATTTTCTTTTTAAATTGCTCTTCAGAGGGACCTTGAAAATTCATTTCAAGGTTGTCGTCATTAGTTGATGATGATGATGACGATGTGAAATCATCTCTATTGGCAGGCAAGAATGATCTTTTAGATCACTTCTGCTCTTTGAGGGCTCTTCACACTCTAATTCTTCACGATGAAGCCTTCTTTTCTCTCTTTTTGCAAGAATTTGGTCTACTGTACCCATGCTACTTTGTGTAGGATCTTCTTGCTGGCTTAAGTAGAAAAGCTTGTCTTCTTCATTTGACATCATCAAAAGGGCATTAGAGTGACCAATATCAAGAATTTCAGCCTTAATTTCATCTTTAAACATAGCTTCTTCAATACGGCATTTTTCCTCGGGCCTTTTTCTGTTTTTCATCAATTTATCATAACAGCTTATTAAAGAGTCAATCTTTCGGATGGCACTGTCTCTACGCATTGTGGGAATCCTGGCTTTCTCCCAGTAGGTCATCACTTCATCTAAGCAAAGATTAATGGATCTTCTTCGTCCCAATTTTTCCTCTCTTTGATGGAAGAAATATGTTTGCAAAACTTGCAGTTTTGTAGGTAAGCGGCAACAAAGTATATCTTTATTTAAATGGCCAATGAGCCAAACTTTAGTTTTAGAACGAGTAGCCATTTTTAGTTTAAAAATTAAATTTCTGAAATAGTAAAATAAACCAGTTAAATTAGGAGATAAAAAGGATAACTAAAAGGTTCAAGCCAATTAGGCAAAGCCTTTAATTTAGAGTTGACCAATTAAGGATAATATATTTTATCCAAAATTTTTGTTTTCCTTATTAATAATTTTCTCTGAAATAATGATCTAAGATTGTTTTTGTACTCTATTAACACCAAAAATTTCTTAAATAAGAAGAAATTTTTTCATAAGTTGCAACTCAAGAGTTGAGTTGATCATTGATGTTCTAAGCGCGCCTATTCATTGGAATTTTTTTATAAGTCATTAAATCTCGGGACCCCTAAATATTCTCATATTTGACCAAAATTTTGCTGACATGTCTATCTGGTCCAAAGGAACAAGGGCATTAATGTGGAACAAGGATTTCTTCAACTTTATAATTTACCCCCCATTTTGGTCCACACTAATAAATATATATATATATATATATATATATATATATATATATATATACAGTCGACCCTCGACTTAGGTCATCACTGTCTTACATAATTTTGAGTTATGAGAAGCCCCCCCATTGACTGTAATTGATTTGTTTACGTAATAGAGCTCTGCGTAATTGCAAATGCAGTGCATGACCACTCGCTGGCAGGACACCAGGTATTTCATGTTATTTCATTGCTATTTTTACTGTGCATTATTCAACTCTCTCCAATGTAAGTCTAAATTAGTTTTTATTATTAATGTTTAATGTGTATTTTCTTTTACAGATGGTGTTTCTTAATAATAATTATTAATTACCATTATAATTCTGTTTATATACGCTGTTTTTATCAAATTTTATTATTTTCAATACTTTTTTGGGGTCCTGGAATGGATTACCTGATTTACATGTATTTTGGGGTTTGACTTATGTCATTTTTGAGTTAAGTAACTCATCTCGGAACGGATTAATTACGTAAGTCGAGGGTCGACACTATAGTCATGCTGCATCTTACAAGCATTTAACTTTGTGGTTGGCTCCAAAAAAAGCCTCAGTTGCCACATGTTCTTCATTATGTCAACATCTCTCCTCACTGATTGTGACTAGTGTTTACGTGTTTGAAGCTAACATTTTCGTACAACATGGCCCCCAAATGCAAGCCAACTACTTCATTTGGTGCTCAACCAAAACAACAGCTGTCACCCAAGTCTTGCCCTACGTCTCCTGCCGCAGCATCTCCTCCTCCTCCTGGATTGACATCACACCTCAACAACCCCCCAATAGTGTTGTCAGGGGCTGAGGAAGACTAATCATCAGAGTCTGTACAGTGCCCATCTTCATCTCATTGTTCATTATATGGGTGCTTAACAGGTCCGGCGCCCTTAGCAGGACTGCAGCTGGTGCCCCCACCCGCCTCCCACTTCACGATTGGGTTTGCCCACAAAGTAATCAAGGTACCATATTGAAGAAACTATTGCCTTACACTGATCCATTTTAATTTGCTAATACATACATTTATTATAAAATTATAAAATCATTTCACAGTTCAAGAAAGTGTCATGACCAATCAAAACAGCGAGTAAAGCGAGGCATATGTAGTAACAAATCAGAACGCTCAAAAGTGCTAAAATATGCGTGCAAAAAGGACATATCTACTGTTTTTTTCAAGCAAGAAGGGCATATGTCACATAAAAACAGTTATTCGCTTATTGACGACTCCCGGAACTCATATTAAGCCGTAAATAAGCCGAGAGTCGCTTATTGACGACTCCCGTCTGTGCGCGCAACATTTTTAAATCGCTTATTTACGACTCCCGTCCCTAAAGGGTTAAAGGTCGTGATAGTGAAAGTTCTATAATGACCCAATAAGATGAATAAGTTAATTATGTAAATATCAGTCAAGCTAAACTGGTGTACATACGTCGTACAACCTTTCATCATTTGTCTATGCTTCTCATTCCTTCATTATTTTTTTCATGTTCTTACATAATACTATCAGACATGCACAGGGCGGGAGGCGCTGGCGCCCTTAGCATTTACTAACCTCGCCTAATGGAAGCGGCGGCCCTGGTGCTTAACCATGTACTTTATGGGTGATTTAAGGGATTTTCAAGGGTAATTTTGACTATACGCATTTTTGGCTTTATGCGCTCTCTTTGGAATGTAACACCCACGTTAATCTACCGATATATCGGTACATCCTTACACACACACACACACACACACACACACACACACACACACACACACACATTGTGATTCATGATGTAACCTGAGATCCTTGGACTGATCTAGACTAAACTGGAACCAAATATACTTCATATTTTATATAGTTGTCATAATTTGTACCAGAAAGTTTTGAGTATTAGTCGTGTTACATAATATAAAGCAAGCAAGTAGTTTAGCTAAAATTTGCATTAGCTATATACAGGGCTGTGGAGTTGGTCAATTTTGAGTGGAGTCGGAGTTGGAAGTGCATAGTTGGATGGAGTCGGAGTCGGTGCAAATCCTTCAACTATAACCATAGCAGCCTAGGCCTAGCTCAATTTTATGAATAAAATAGATTTAACCTAATGTTTTAATATATAATATATATATAATAATAATATATAATAAGCACACCGGACAAAAAATTAGTCACCCCTAATAGCACCGATAGTAGGAAGTTCAAGGTCACACAGAGGGTGCTGATGTAGCATTGGTAAGTGACAAGTAGCGGTGACATAGCACACAGGATCAGATCTGTTTCGTGAGGTGGTGAAGAACAAAGTGTGTGTTGGATATAGTCTGCAAAATGGGTCGTGAGGCAGACGTTACTCAGTGGCAAAAAGGAGCCATCGTGTTTGGCAGAGCCCACGGACACAAAATGTCTGAAGTAGCCCAATTTGTTGGTGTGTCAACATGTACTGTCCAGTGAGTTTACAAAGAGTGGTGTAGTTCGCAATCAACTGAAAATCGACGCCGTAACTGTGGCTGGAAAACAATTCTCGACAATAGGGGCCACCGCCATGTTTCTCGTCTAGTAACTGCAAATCGTTTTCAAACCAGAGAACAATTGCTCCAAGAAACCAATGAGGTTCTCCAGCGACAAATTTCCGAACGGACATTGCGACGAGAACTGCATGCGATGGACATCTGGAGCAGGGTACCATGGAAGAGGCCGCTGTTAACAGCAAGTCACAAATTGGCACGTTATAAATGGGCTCAGAGGCACAAAAACTGGACTGCGGCAGATTGGAAACATGTAATTTGGTCTGATGAGTCCCATTTTTGTTTGTTCTCCAATGATGGGAGGCGATGAGTACATCGCAGGTCCAATGAAGCCTTTAATCCTGAATGCGTCGAAGGTGGTGTTCAGGCTGGAAACAGAAAGTGAAGCGCAGGAATAGACACCCACGGACTCTGGCGGAACTTTGGGACCGGCTGATGAACGAGTGGCAGCAAATCGATGTTCAGTACATGCACAACCTCGTAGAGTCTCTGCCTCGCTGGATTCGTGCGGTTATCAAGGCCAGAGGTGCCGTCACACGTTATTAGGTACATTCTGAGAGGGGTGACTAATTTTTTGTCCGGTGTGCTTATATAAATATATATATAAAAATAAATATATAAATATAGTTGCTTATAATTAATTAATTAATTAATTAACATAATTAATAAAAGGAAATTTAAAAATTTTGTACTAGCAACCCGAAATCTTTTTCAGATTTTTAGATTTCAATTTGATAAGTAATGATAACAGCATAATGTCACATCAAAAGTATAAATCTTCTGTTTTTGAATATTTTTCACTCACTGCTGATGGAAAATATTACGTATTACAGATGCTTATAATAATACAAAAACATCTTATTAATTTGCTAAACCACCAATAATCTTATTTTGTTTAAGCTTCAATCAGTTTGTATTTTGGGATTTATTGTAATTTTTGAATAAAGAGAGAGAAGCCATTAAGGCATAGTTACAGCCACTAAGTAACTGATGAGTCATGTGGTGATGACGAATGCCTTGTTTATGAATCTCCATTGGCCTTAACATTCCATCAGAGTTGGAGTCGTAATTATACAAGTCAGATTTCTGGAGTCGGCAAATTTTATCACCGACTCCACAGCCCTGGCTATATATTTGAGAAAATTGAAAAACTGGTCTGGATTGATCCAATTAAATTATTAATGCTAATAATAGTATTTGTTTATGCAGGCCCATAGCCAGGGTTGGGTCGAATGAACCTCTCACCCCTTGGCAGGAAAGGTTCATTTTTGTAACCATAGTTGTTATAACTTATGATGTGATATTATAATACATAACATCATTTAGTACATAAATGCTCGCAATTTTTTTTTTTTTAAACTTCAGAAACTACTCTAAACCCCCTCTGCAGTGACTAGGTCATTGCACCAAGAGGTCCATCTTTCTACAATTTCAATCCCCCAACCCCCTTGAGTAGTCCTGGTTACCGGGCTCTTATGTCCTAAATATGAGGCACTATTTCACATTATGTGAAGCTATACAGGCCATGGTTTTGGAAAAGTAGTTATTTAAAAATTTAAAAGCAAAGAAATTAGTGTAGATCGAAACCTGTACAAAGAGGGAAAAGGTTAAATTCATTGCACCCATACTCCTATAAAATTATTTCAATATATAGATACGAGTATTTTGCTTTTGTTTCATAGTAGCCTACGTTGTATTGGAGTGGGCAGTGGTGGATCTACTATGAAACTAATGAAGCTTAAGCTTCAGGGCCCCTAATCCAGGAGGGGCCCTAAAGCAACTTTTTTTTTAATGAGTGAATTTTTGAACAAAATTGATGGAGTTTTTTTAAGTGTTTGTTATTAAAATAAGGCTATTTTAGTGATAGAATCATAAGCCAATGGGTTGAAGTACTTAATATTGACCTCAGAATATGCTCTAATACCCATTTCATATGGCCTCAAAATGCCCCTGTAATTGCTCAAATTTCAAAATTTTCTCGGGGGCTTGCAGTGCCCGAACCTCCAGCTGTATGGGCTCACTGAGCTCGCCAGAATCTATTCATAGTCTACATTTTGGCAGCTGGATCCTCGAATCCTTCGTTGGTGCGCGGCTTAATAGTTCTATAGCTCTATTGTTGCTGGTTGCGAAGGGGCCCACATAACAGTTCAAACTTCAGGGTCCCAAAAATGTAGGTCCACCACTGGGAGTTGGTCAAGGTGCCAATTTATGGCAACATTGTTATATGATCACCTTATGTAATGTCATACAATTACTCACTGATAAAACCAAAAAATATATATATATATATATATATTTTGTGTGTGTGTGTGTGTTAGTCAAAGTTACATATAAGAAACAGGTGTATAAGAATAAGCTACCTTTAAGAAGCATTCCTGTTATTCCTCATCCAAGTGAAACCTATTTTGGAGGTTATTCATTATAAGAATTTGAAAAACTTTCAAATTTATGCGAAGAAAAAAACTTTGGTATTCCATCTGAATGGCATTTCTTCACCACATCACATGGTAAGAAACCACATGATGGAGTTTGGGAGCACCATTAAGAGGATTGCTGCCGAAGCCTTGGTACAAAAACTACTAAGTGATTCTAAATTCCTTTCAGCTTTGAGCGTTCCTCTGGTTAGCTATATATCAGCAGTGCTTATTGATTAGTTTAGTAACTCGGTGGAGATGAGAATTCAAATTGATTCATTTTATAACAACTCAATGGAAAGAATAATTCAAATTGATTCAAGATAGATACTTCAAGTACTGGTACTCAACAATTTGTGGACTTTTATCCCTCAGTTGATGAGCATGGTTTGAGTAAATGGCTTTTCATGCTTATCAGAAAGTAGGGAGGAAAGTTATAATGTTAGTATCATATAGACCAGTGAAATGAAAGGTTATGTAACTATTACCCATGATGGTGAATGGTTCTTAAAATAGACTGAAATGAAATGACTTAAATTGACTTTCCTCTTCCCTCATAGACCCCCAAGGTCATTTGTTTGTATCACCAGCTAGATTAACAATGGACATAGGAAATATCATTAACTCCAGTTTGCCTCACCACTACTACCACATGCAGGATGTATGTATTATCTGCAAAAGAGAGAACAAAGGCATTAAAGTCATAGAGGACAAGAAGATTAGCATTAACACATTCACTGCTGCGTATATTTAAAAAATTTAAATTAAAACCCAGTTCTTGACACACACACATCATCCAGCAGCAAATATGTTAATAAAGAGTATAGCCACACAATCTTTTTCTTTTTGGAAGGCTACTGGTGACCCCAAAAAATATAATGTATTGGGTAAGGTGTTGAGGGTTGTTACAGACCTTAACAGACTGATCTGGTCCAGTGAAAGTGTCTAAAAAATTATACAATATACCATTATGAAGTTTTGAGGACTTGTATCCAATAAAGTGATGAATGTCTGGTATGAGTCTTAACTTGGAATGATGATTCAAAGGTCAAGTCAAAGATAAAAAATTTGAATGCCTATTTTGTTTAACGTTTCAAATTATTTTATGTACAATTCATCGCTTAATCCAACCATTTGCCCATCCATACTGCTGCCTCCTATGTGACAACACAACCACATGCAACAGATTTGGATGAAAACTGAAAAGATTCTCTTCCTTAACTTTACACTTATTGAAGTCTTTATGGCATTTGGTTTGCATATAATTTTAATAAAAGAATTAATTGGTTGGTTTCTCTTGTATCAGGTCATCCCATAAGTAATGTTATTTTTTAGATCGGAATTTGAAGGACAAAAAAAAAAACTACTGAAACTTTTTAATGTGGTATATATTTTCAATGTCCTACAAGCTTTTCAATGCCATGTTTATAAAATTCAGGTGGTTTTGAGGCAAAACACTTACAAAGACTGGTGTGCAGGTCATCTAAAGAAGTATACTGTTTCTCGCCAAGATAGTTTTGCAGACTCCTAAAGAGATGGTAACCTGAAGGCGCAAGGTCTGGAGGATGTGGAAGTTTTCCCACCCAAGCTCCTCAATTTTTGCAGAAGTGATCTGAGCAGTATGAGGACATGCATTGTCATGGTGGAACAAGATTCCTTTCCGATTAACCAAAGAAGGTCTCTTCTTTTTAGTGCAGTGTTCAATCAATTCAGTTGTTGACAGTAGACTTGAGTGGTGATTGTTTGGTTGTGTGGTAAGGTTTCAAAGTGTATTACACCACCTTTATCCCATTGTGTGGTAAGGTTTCAAAGTGTATTACACCACCTTTATCCCACCAAACACTAAGCAACACCTTCCAAGGGTGAAGATTTGGTTTTGGCTGTGGTGTCGCTGGTTCTCTGGCACAAACCTGTTGATGGCGCTTAACATTGTCACCAGTCACTAAATGGTGCAAAAATGGATCTTGGAGTTCACGGGAATGAAGAGTTGCTAATGTTTACCCGCACCCTCAGATTGTCAACTGACAATTCATGTGGCACCCATTTTCATAACTTAGGCACTTTCCCCGAGTTGTTGCAAATGTTGATGGATGGTGGACGGGGATGAATTGAGTTTCTGGGCCAATTCTTCGACAGTTTTTGAAGTCTTCTTCAAGTGTGGCTAACAGCAGGTCATCATCAAACTCAGCAGGGCATCTAGTGTGTGCTGCATCTGTCAAACAGCAGTCACCATTCCTAAACTTTTGAAATCATCTTTGACATTTCTTCACATGCAGAATATCGTTGCCATAAACGTGTCCTGACTGTTTCGCGTTGCTTCAGTAGCACTATTCCCTTTTTTGAACTTGTAAAGCTTATATGCCTGATATGCTCTTCTGATACCACCATGTTTATGAGGGGTTCACATAAAGCAAAACACACATCTTCACTGGTCAAGGTCTGTAAAGTATGTAGCGAAACACGATAGATCTCCTCTTAAATATAACCTTTAGGAAATTTATGCTTAAACAGAGTAGGCCTAGTTTAAACTTAATCTCTCGTAAAAAATGACATTACTTATGGGATGACCTGATAATTCATCACTTAATCAGATGATTTAGTTATTCCAACTGGGTTTTGGTCTTTATATGGTTGTATTACCAAGTGTTTAATATAGATATGGTACTATACTAGAAACATCTGCTTGTTCATGGAAGAAAGAGGGGGCTTTTGTAGATACAGTAGGTAGGCTATATACTGTTTCTATTAAAAAGTTTTGAAATGGCAATGGTATATAGATACAGGTAAACCTCGATATACGATGTGGTTGCATTCCTGAAAACCTTATCGCAAATCGAAATATCGTAAATCGAGTTCATTATAACGGGGTTCAATGGGATACATTCCCAGCCAGTCCCAAACATGCATGTATCACCAAAAAAAAAAAAATTCCTACTCATAAAATCAATAGAAAACAATTAAACAACACTCACCACATCATTAAGAACAAGCCTGGTCGTCATCACATGTCCCCTTCGAGGCTAAGGGGACTCTTGTAGGTAGACTGGAGATGTCACTCGGACTCCCACACAGCCTCTGGGGAGTCCAGAGATGCTGAAGTTGAGGGTTGTGCGAGAGATGAGTGCCCTCTTCCAAGCATCAGCAAGTTTGGCCGACTGAAGTGAAGTCCATCGTTAATGTGAATTTTTTTTATCGCAAATAGGGAGATGGTCTTAATTCATCACCATCATTAACATGAAATATCGTAAATTGGGACATTGTAAATTGAGGTTGACCTGTATTTATAGCCATCATCAGTTCCATATGTACATTTTGATTGAGGCAGTAGAATATAAAACCAATACAATATATATATGTATATATATATATATATATATATATATATTATATATATATATATTATTAATGAATAATTACTTAGATATATATATATGTCAGTATTTAGTGTGTTCCCTTTGGCCCTTACAACAGTTTGGACTTTAATAATGCTGTCAGTGTAGGCCTATTTCTTTACCACTGATGGTGGAATATTCAGCAGGTTTATCCACAGTTGTTCACTATTAGATGGCTTCAGTTTATTTTTCTGAGCATCTACGTAGCTTCATATAGACTCGGGGGTGGGGTTCTCCAGCATCCTCCTCCCCATTCAAATGCATTTTTTACAATCTGCCGTGTTTGGGGTCATTATCATGTTGGAAAATGAACCCTTGTCAAATTGAACTCTCTATCTGGCACAGCATGTGGTTAAAGAATTTGCTTGTACTTCTCTTTAGAGTAACCAATTTCTACAAGGGAGCCAACTCCAGATGAACTTATGGACCTCCAAACATTGATAGATCCCCCTCAATATTTTACTGAACATTGGTTGTAAGCACATATTATATACTGTATATATATATCTCACCCTGTCACTGTTTTTTAAATTTATTAATCTGTCTGCTGAACCTTTTCCCAATCTATCAACATTCAGTGGGTATGATCTCTTGTATATTTTATCCTCTTAGACTTGTTTCCTGGTCTCAGATTCATATTATGGCTGAAAGGTTTGTGCCCTGTTAGGAATTAAAGTCCTACTGCAGACTACAACTTGTTTTCATCCCTTAGGCATGTACTAACCTCCAGGTAACTGGTCTTGAGATTTTATTATTTTTCTCTGCCTTTTTGTTGTCTTTAGTTGACTGTTTCAAGATGGTGTTTGATAGTGCCTCTCAGCCCTTTTATAGAACTGTCCCGTTTTTTAACAATTTCTCTTAATAGTATACAATATTTTTCTTATAGTCACGATCTTTGTGAACATCATCTGATATCTGCTGTACTGGTGCCATTGCATGTGAAAAATTGAGTTAAATCCACCTGTAAGAGTTCAAGGAACTCGTTATTTAGATACATGATGTAGAAAGTTAAGAATGTTTATAAAAATGTTACATAGCACTATTGGAAATATTCCATAAACACAACTATTCTACCGTAGTTAAATAAAGAATGAAAGAGCCAGTGGCATAAAATCAGTTTTCAGTGTAAATAACAAGGGTTAACATACCCTTTCTGGTTTTCTATCTGAAGCAGTTTTTAATGTATATGGAGTATTGCATACCAGGCATAAGCTCAGTGATTGTTTCCTGATTCTTATGAAATTATAGGTAGTAGATCTTTGGGGTTGTGTACAGTATAGACTCAGCCCAGGGATATAAAGTCTAAATTTAGTGGACTTTAATTAGGTATAGTACTACAAAAGAATTTGAAATAGCTTCTGCAGAATCTACGGAATGAATTATATTGGGTCTACAGCTGGAATATGGACACGAATGTCTTATAATACGTGTTGAATTTTTGTGGGTGTAATTTTGAAGTAGGAAAAAGTGTGGTCCTACTAAATCCTAGTTATTTTTTAAAATTTAAGTTTTTAGAACATATTTATAACTGGTGCCATCCTTCTTCAAGCAAATTTTTAAGGGATATTGTGGAACATGTTTAACCATAAAAAGCCACTGTGGCTTCTTATGATAAAAGTAGCTGCATTTGTTTTTCTGGAAAGGATATGTCTTATTGTATGCAATTTAATTTTTATTATTGTTTAGTAACGATAAATTATTTAATTGAAGTTATGAATGTATTTATGATGATGGGGTTATGCAAACCACTAGTTACTGTGCATGTGGTCCCGCACTAGCCTTCTTGGGTTAATAGTAAGCCTATATTTAGAATATTGACTGGAGATACTTGAGGTCTATTTCACTTTATATAGGGCAGGGTTTAGTCATTTAAAAATATTTACTATTTTGTTAGGAAAATTCTACATACTCTTGTATGTGAAAGCTGAGAACTACCTTAGGGCCAGTATGAAAAACTTAGTACCATACTTCACTTATCTACCAAAGTTTAGGCACAATTAGGCTTACTTTTAGTATTAGTAGTATTTGTATTTTATCTGACCTTTGATGTCCTTCAGCCAAGCCATGCATAAAACTTTGGGTCACGGTTCTTGATATATAGCTGTATTTTATTTCCTGATTTTTTTAATAATAATACTAATAATTGAATAATTTATCCTGAAAATATTTTAATTTTAATATTCTACCAAAAGAGCTGAACTGAAGGGAAGATTTGTAAGCCTGTTCAGTGTTCACTCTTGTGTCAATACTGTACTGACCTGAAAAACTTGGGAAATTTTGTTTTTGCTTTGGCAAAAGGATTTTCATGAAGATAAAGATGGTCTTAATCTGTTTTCCACCATGTTTGGATCTGAGTTTTGAGGAAAAATTCAAGCAGTTTGTTTACATGATACTCTTACTATTTCATGGAAATGAAAGTGTGGAGTGACAGTTTTCTACTAATAAGAATTGCTTATGAAATGGGTTGCGAAAAGGAAAAATATGAGAATTTAGAACTGGTAAGCCAGTAGCCACCATGAGTACCTATACCTACTACCTTTAAAGCATGATTGATGGTTCTTTGAATGAGGTAGATACCAAACTTGACCCTTGTATTATCACTAATCACTGGCTTAGTGGGTATTACATTTAATTTATTTGAAAAACATGAAGCCACTCGGGCCTATTGAGATTATCCAAATCATAAGCTATATTTTTAAATAACATTTTGCTAAATGCCAATCTCAAGTCAGCTAATTAACATAAAACTATTTACAGAGCTACCAAAGTAGCCAACATAACAAGCTAAAAATATACACTATTTACACAATTTATGAACTCTTTCATTCATGAGTGTCTAACTCTTTCTTAAAACTAAGGAGCCTACTATTTATCACATCATATGACGAGTCATTCCAAAAATCTACTACTGACTTAAAAAGTATTTAAAACTAAGATGGGGAAAAGAGCCAGACTTCATTACATTTCATTTGGAAAACATGATGATGTATGAAGTATGATTCTGAGGTACAAATCAGGTGGTGGTGGGTTTAAGTTCTGACTTGAACTTAGGCCTATGGTGCTTTTTTGAGTCTTTCTTGATGCAGATGTAGTTCAGATTCCATATTAATTTATGGGTCATCTCTGAGATAGTATAGTCTTAATGTTGGTGGACTACATCGTGTTGTGCAAAGAAGGTTAAAGTAACCCATCATTACATTATTCCTAATGTTGCTAAAAATGTCTGTTAAATCCCAGAAACAAAGAAAATATGGTTGACATCATGTTCATTGATATTAAAGGGAACTTGAGCAGTATAACTGTATAGGCTAATAAATTTTACCTTGACTATCAGTTTCTGATGCTTATCCATTACGTATGGAAGTGAACTCGTGACCAGATCTTAGAAATTAACTGTTCTTGAATGTCATTATTGAGTTTAGTTTCATCTCCTTCCTTCATATATTTTAATGCGATATGCATGGCATACCCTATCCACTTCTCGCATATTTATTTCCATTCTCAACTCTTGTTTCGTGCAATTAACATTCTTACGCATTAATTATACTACTTAAAATTAATTGCAGGCTCCAATAAGGAAGTTTAATAAGAAGTTGATTACCATATAGCTTAGTATTAATAGCGTGTCAGTTAGCCGCAGAAGGTTTAGGAGTACATTCCAGAATCTGCGTGAGATATTATTAAAATCTTTTCCAGTTTCTAAATGTTTCATACCTTTTTGAAGTGGAATACCTATAATTTGTATAAAATGTATTGTAAATGAGTCTTTTATTGTTATAAACATTAAGAAATATATTTCCATCTTTTTGTCAAAATATATATATACTGTATAGGACCTAGATCTGTATAGGTTATTGACCTTATTTTTATAGTTAGGTAGTGCCTGTAGTTTGAAATATGTTTCATATAGTTAAGTTTATTATGAGACTAACTTTATTTTGTCGTAGGGCTAATTTTGAAGGTAAATTGTTTCTATTCTTTAGTGCAATTCAACATGTATAGTATATGATTATCTAATACTATATCGTACTTTCCTTTAATAATACGTATTGTACTCTATTAAAGTACGGTGGAAATTACTGATTGACTGTAAGGCATAATACGTTTAATTGATCATCATAAAGAGTTGCGAAAACCTTCTTGCCTAATTTAGAGATGCAACGAGTTTTACCATATCAGAGATTGCTCTAATACATAGGCTTTGTCGTATTGCATCAGTGATTTTACCCGAGAAAACCCTCAAGGGTGGAATTAAAACTCGGAAGAGACAAAGAAAATCTGTGGAATTCACCTAAATTAGACACATTTGACACTTACTTTAGAAATATTCTGGATTCTCAGTTTCTTGGAAACATCACCTCTCTCATTTCATTAATGTCATAGGCTGCAACTTAGAGTAAAATATTTCTAAACTTCCTGTTTATGATGTCGGATAAACATGATTCCCTATATCAAAGTTGATGCAGTAGTGTAGGCCTATTGAAATGTAGTAGTCCGCCGTAACTTTTCCCCCAAAGCAATAGCTGCTTTCACTTTTTAAGCATTTTATTCACAGTACCTACTAGTACCAAAGCTTTCTTTATATAATGTTGGTACTTGTACCATACCATAATTCTTTTTAATTAAGAAAAAGACTCGTGAAAATTCAAATGCGGAATTTATGTAATGATACATTAGAGGTTGCTGCTATTGAAAAGTAGGCTCTTTAATGAAACTCGTTTAGGGACAGGCTTTAAGAACAGAAAATGTATTATGATTGATATAATATGCCATAATTCGTAAGTTATAGGTTCTCAAATTTCAGTGGTTGGAAACGTGCTGAAACAAAAGATTTCATGAGCCATCTTTTTTTTTTAATGTTCTTTCTGTTACAAACTTCTACAATACGGTACCGTATCTATTGCCGTGGTCACTGTTGTAGGCTTTTAGGGTTAGACAAGCTTGTCTATTTTAGTTTAGAATTGTGGATAGTGTATGAAAGTCTTTGAGTGTGAAATAGGGGCCTATATATTAAATAATTACGATATTTCTTTTTTATAATGTAGGCCCTTCATTCCTAATTTTAAAAATGTTACGAGACATATGATAAGGTCGTTGAGTGATAGGCCTTAATGTAGGGTTTACCCTTATAAACCAAGGTTGTGATGAGAAATTAAACATTTTGAGAATTAAGGTGACTTGTCACTAAGGCTCCATCCAACTGCTTCACGGGTATCTATCAGTTTTATAGCTTTTCTTTTTGAAATAGGTAGAAGTAATTGAATATAATCCAGAGGAAATTAGACAAGGATCTTGAAACTACTGATACAAGGAGATTCGGTAAATCTGGGTTATTAGACTATACAGTATGTCCCACAAAAAAGTACACCCAACTTTAGATTGTACTAACTCCTCCAAAAATTGAGATATTTTGGATCTGTTTGTTTGATTTAATATAGCAAATTATTCTTTGTTAACGTTCAAATTTATTCATGTTTACACGAATTAGTGTTTAAGCATCTGCTTTTAACTGAAGGGTACAAAAAAATGGATTGCGCAAAATTGGTCAATGAAAAAATAATGCGTGTGCTATCGATGTAATGACCAGACAAATACATAATAATAGATACTTTAACATAATTTTAATAAGATACAAAGCAGATTTTTCTTTATTCCTTATTACAAAAGTTATGCTTAGTTTCGTTTTCTTTCAACATGACCGCCATTCCTATCGATACAAATCTGGAGTCGAGCTCTCATCTTCCCCATCACTCTTTGATAAGATTTGGATTGTCTTTTAACAAGTTGATTTCAGCTGTGATGCGAGTCCTCAAATCATCTAAATTGATAGGTTGTGATGCAAATACTCTATTTTTCAAATGACCCCATAAAAAGTAATCACACGGGATCAAGTCAGGGCTTCTGGGAGGCCATTCAATGTCATGGCCTGTAGCAATTACTCTTTGGTGGAAGACTTCCTGCAAGCGTTCCTTCACAATAACTCCTGTGAGCAGGAGCTCCGTCTTGCACCCACCAAATACGATTAAATCGGTTTCCATAAGGCTTATGGAAACCGATTTAATCGTATTTGGTGGGTGCAAGACGGAGCTCCTGCTCACAGGAGAGTTATTGTGAAGGAACGCTTGCAGGAAGTCTTCCACCAAAGAGTAATTGCTACAGGCCATGACATTGAATGGCCTCCCAGAAGCCCTGACTTGATCCCGTGTGATTACTTTTTATGGGGTCATTTGAAAAATAGAGTATTTGCATCACAACCTATCAATTTAGATGATTTGAGGACTCGCATCACAGCTGAAATCAACTTGTTAAAAGACAATCCAGATCTTATCAAAAGAGTGATGGGGAAGATGAGAGCTCGACTCCATATTTGTATCGATAGGAATGGCGGTCATGTTGAAAGAAAACGAAACTAAGCATAACTTTTGTAATAAGGAATAAAGAAAAATCTGCTTTGTATCTTATTAAAATTATGTTAAAGTATCTATTATTATGTATTTGTCTTTTCATTACATCGATAGCACACGCATTATTTTTTCATTGACCAATTTTGCGCAATCCATTTTTTTGTACCCTTCAGTTAAAAGCAGATGCTTAAACACTAATTCGTTTAAACATGAATAAATTTGAACGTTAACAAAGAATAATTTGCTATATTAAATCAAACAAACAGATCCAAAATATCTCAATTTTTGGAGGAGTTAGTACAATCTAAAGTTGGGTGTACTTTTTTGTGGGACATACTGTACAGTAGTTTCAGACCCAGTATCAACTTGGCCCAATTGGGCAAAGTTGGTGCTGGAGCTCCCATTTTTCCTGTCACTGTCCAACTTAGATTATCTCTTCGTGGCTCATCTACCTTGTAAGCAGTCCAGTTTACTCACACACGCAGGCTTGTTCCTCTATTCCCCACTATGCATACATGCATCTTACGTACTACACATTATTTTCAAAATTTAAGAAAAAGTGGTATAGTTTTTTAACAGCTTCGGAGACCTTGATTTTGGCCCTCCTCTTCTTCCCATGGTGTGGAGGGGGGGGGGGCACTTTTGCGGGCGTTCGCCCTTGGCCCCTCCTTCCTGCATAAGAAAAAAAACCGATGCAACTATACGATTTAGTCGTATTGGCCTACACTTTAATGGTATAGATTCTAAAATGGGTTTTTACCCAAAGTTAAAACGACATAGTTTAGTGTGAGCTAATTGACGTAGACATTTTATTTTAGTAGCAGTGTATCCACTATATTGGTACTTTACTAAAATAAGGTATCGTAACTGACGCCGATTACCATACCGTTTTTTTTTAAATTTTGCAGCGTGATGTCAATGAAAACCTGATTTTTGTATCTTCTCTCTTTTCAGATGTTGAGAATGCCCCTGTCCTGATAATGACAGAGCACCGAATGCTTGATGCCCACTTGACATTTCTAAACTTTGACACTGTCGTTATATGATAAGTGTAATTGTTGAAGTATTCTTAAGGCTTGTTATCCTCATGAAAATCCCAGGCACCTTCATCCAGTGGCGTGCAATTTTTATTTTTAGTTTTTATGATTTGTGTTAGTGGTGCAAAATGCGCGAATTCAAAGTTGTGGTGCTCGGGTCCGGGGGCGTGGGTAAGTCTGCGCTGACGGTGCAGTTCGTTTCGGGATGTTTCATGGAGAAGTACGACCCCACAATCGAGGATTTTTACAGAAAAGAGATCGAGGTAGACTCGTCGCCGTGCGTGCTCGAGATTCTCGACACCGCGGGCACGGAACAGTTCGCGTCCATGAGGGACTTGTACATCAGGAATGGACAAGGATTCGTCGTCGTGTATTCCCTCACCAACCAACAGACGTTTCAGGACATAAGAGGGATGAAGGATCAAATAACCAGGGTCAAAGGATCGGACAGAGTGCCTATCCTCCTCGTAGCCAATAAGGTAAGATGATCCCTGACCACTACCGGTGTTGGGCATAGGTCTGTGTAGGTTTTCTGAACGATCTTTTCACTAGTAGTTTCTATTCTGATGGGTAGAATATATATATATATATATAACATGGGTTATATATTTATAATAATAATAATAATAATAATTTACGAGTAGTATAATAGTCCGTACGAAGGGTATCGTAGGTTAGGGCATAGGTCAGACCCGAGGCATTCCCCAAGTCGGCGTTATTAGGCCTAGTTCTCTGGAAAGTTTAGAAGTTTCAGTACCTCCCCACAGGAAGTGGAAGTCTGAAAACAGCCGCTTGAATTCAAGCCTGGTTGTGGGAAAGCCATCGACTCCTTAGCTTTATTTTGTTGTACTCAGGCAATGTTCCCTCTAAGGTGTGCGCGTGCGCGCGCGCGCACGCTTTGTGAAACCCGCGCACACAGCAAAATAAAATGCGCACAGGCTCAAGCGTATCATAAGTCACGACAGTAAATGAAGTAATTTCAAAAATTACCTCACACAAGGTCTGACCATTTGCATCAACATTAGTGATGTAGCGGATGTCATTTTTTTCACATCCGCGAATGCGGATGCCGATGAGGATGTTTGATTTCAACATATGCGGATGTCTACATTTTCGTTATTTTTTAGGATATATTCGAGATTTGTTGTGTTTAACGTATATAATAAGTTATTATATAGAGAGAGCTGTAGCTATAATGTAGTATAATTGATTAATTGTACTATAATTGCTGTACTTTTCTCTGAACATATAAAATAATATCAAGCATCTAACTAATATAGAAATCAATTAGTGAATTCGTCTGCAAATAAATTCGTTATATTTTGTTGAGTTTCAGCCACAATTAGAAACCATAATTGTGTTACCAGGATGCGGGACGTGAACCCAGCTCAAATGCACCCCACCGACCTCTTTCCCTAACCTCCACCCTTATAGAAAGAGATCTTTAATTAGCTTGATAACTATTTATATTAAGTTTAAAGTTTTATTAGGCATATTTATAAATGAGTAATTAAAATAAAGTAAACTAAGATGTTCATCGTTTAATGTTCAAACTTAATTATAGGAAGGTTATGCTTAAGGAACATTAATTTTTCTGCCTTTTCTGCTGCCAGTCTGTTTCTCTTTTCATAATATATTAATCCAGCACTGCTAAATAATCTCTCGCTTGGTACGTTTGTTGGAGGACAGGCTAAATGTTTCCTCGCAAGTTTACTCAAGTATGGATAGATATTCTGCGTATTTTTCCACCAACTAATAGGATTGTCACATGCAGCCAGGCGTTTTTCTTGGTGATAGCTCTCGATCATTTTTACTACATCTTTTGACATCGCGTAGGTCTCGTCATTGCTGCTTGACTCAAGAAACTGAGACACAGATTCTGTGATAGATTTGCTTGTTGAAGGTGTTGGTTCTGTCACTGAAACTTTTATTCTTTTGGTGGGTGGCGAAGCGACAGATTCAAGAGATTGAAGCTCTTCAACTGCTTTGCCAAGTGATGATTTAACTCGTTCTAATGTACTAGGTGAAAATAACTTGGCTTTGTAACATGGATCTAAGTAGGTTGCAAGAGTAACTTCATACAAGAACAGCCTCTCGTCTTGTCGCTTGCATCACTTTTGCGCACAATGAACTAGTTCTATTAATATAGTAGAATTTGATAATTTCCGCTTATTAATGACGTTTTATCTCAACGGTCCACATCCGCAGTCCAAAGTGCGGATGCGAGAAAATGTGCGGATGTTCCGCGGATGCGGATGTGACCTACATCACTATTCAACATACTCTATAGTCGCTCTTTTAAGTATTAACCCCTTCCGCCCGACTTCGCCGACGTCCGCGCAATTACGCAATACGGATTTTTTTTACTCAATGTATTTGCATTTTTTCTTCTTTTATACATTAACGCATTGAATATAAACTTTTCTTATTTTTGCATAAAAACGAATAGTAATTACCTCATAATTCATAAAAAATAAAATTATTTTTTATTTTACTCCTATTTTGTGAATGGATAAAATCATGTATTAATCTTGATAGTCTATTTTAAATTGCTAAATGCTAAAAATTGTTTTGAGAAATGATAACTAAAATAGTCATTTTCAATTAATATTATTTTTACTTTATTTCTTTATTTGGTTGAATTTTATTTTACTACTATTTATTTTATTCATATTTTTAGAATGGACAAAATGTTTTCTTTTTTAAGAATACATATATAATATTGTAAACAGTTTTTTAATATCCATTTAATAGTACCGTAATGATCAAGCTATCACCTTATGGAAATAATATTTATTAAATATTTGATATTTATATATATTTCATTTTGAAGACAATAGCGCTCAGAAAAGTTTGCACAATTTTTCACCATGAATCTAAATGTATGCACAACGAAAATTTCTTGCGCACACGGACTAAAAAAAATTAGAGGGAACATTGGTTGTAGGGTTAATTTTGAAGATGAATCGTTTCCATTTTGAGTGCAATTCAACACTTTCTTTTAATAATAGTACTTAATGACGCCTCTTGGTTGGGACGAGTCACGTGTTTAGTCGACTCAAAACATGATTAAACAAGTGGGAACGTGTAAACACGCGCGACTTTTTTTTTCCGAACCTGGTTTCGAGCAGCATAGTGTAAACAGTGACTTAGATGATAGGCCCCCATGGCTCGTACACGATAGGTCTGGTTTCAAAAGCATGCGTAAAAAAAAAATTAATGAAATCCCTAATATAGGCCTACTGTCGATTAGTCTTATCAGATTACCCGATTCGAGAGGAAATTATTCAGACGAAAACCTCTCTTCGAAGGACACCCCAATATTGGAGTTGCTGTACTCGGAAGTAGCTGACGCAACAGTTCTTAATTCTCCTACGCTGATGAATGAATCGAGAAGGGGGAGGTGGGTATCGGGGATGAAGCGGCCGTTGGCTAACCATTATCAGAATGAAGTTGCCTCGTTTATTTATTTATAAGTTGCTTTGTTGCCAGATTTTGTTTGATGACCCGTGAAAATTGACTTCAAACTTAATTTGGGGAAACAAGTGACTCGGCTTGTGGGCTTATATATATATATATATATATTTTGTTAGAGAATCTGAGTAACTAGGGATTTCATGTTAGGTTAAGTCGTGATATTTTCGTTAAACCTACTGGAAAATTATTGAATGCCCGGTAAGGTCAACTGTACGCCCTTGACGATCAGTTACGCTCAGTCTTGATATTGTCGTTAAAACTAACGAAAATATCACGACTAAGCCTCGCATGAAACCCCTGAACATTTCTAGGGATTTCATGAAATCCCTAGTTACATAGATTCCCTGTAACGTGTATATATTCTGAATTACACACACACACACACACACACACACACACACACACACACACACACACACGGTGTCTCAGGACTTTGTCACTGTTTCAGATTATTTTTTAAGGTCAACCAACATCATGTCGGGGTCGTTCTGTATGCGTTCTGCAGCATATAATTCGACGAAGCAGTTCATCTCTTCTGTTCGTTTTTTGCTCGTACAACATTGCCTTCATTTGGCCCCACAGATAAAAATCTAATGGGGTTGAGGGCTGGTGCTGTCGGTGGCCAGACTCGTGGACCTCCACGGCCAATCCACCGATCACCACAGAACGACCCTGACGTTGTTGGTAGGGTTTACTCATTCAATGTTACGACGAGTTAAAACTTAGAATGTGTATTCAAGCTGAAGGCGGCCAATTTGAACATTTATTGTAGACTGAGCCGTACATACTTAGCACTTGTTCAATAAAACAGATTATGTGCGAACCACTCTTTAACTTCAAATACCTATAGCTCCGTAACCGTTGAGAATCGGACCCATGTTCATTCAACATTTTTGACTGGGGATGACCTAAAAAATCTCCTGACATAAAGTACTGGGACCCCCCCCTGTATATATATTATTATATAGCTATATAAAATGTGTGTGTTCGCGGTAATAAGCTGATAGCATTAGTTACAATGGTCACGTGACTTTCACTGTTTAGGTTATATTTATTATTATTATTACCGTAGATATATAAATAGGCATTATACTTATGATTATATACATTCTTAGCTTTCAGTTCAATGCCAGATTCTGCGTATTGCCGCTAACATATTTATTTATTTTACTTTATTTTATTGTAAAGGCATATGTTGCGAGTGTGCTTGGTGTGCGCATCACAGCCATAGAATGAGTGGAAATGAGGAAATAATATTTTACTAATTTCAGTTTAAAACCTTGAAATCTTTAAGATATTTTAACTGCAGTAACACGACACGATGTTTGTCCTGAACTTTCACAGAATATACCGGGGCGGGCGAGCTGAACGTTAACTACACAGCCTCACGCTTCTTGCCCCCGACTCTCCCAGCTGCGCGCGAGGCTGGGGGAGTGTATAGCATAAGTAAACAGTATCAAGTCGTGCGGTGTACCTACCAATAGCACATTATTTCAATGAGCAGTCTCATCATTGCGTTGTCGATTTCAAACTTATTTAGATTTAAAACACGTTTCTTCCGGGATTTGCCCCCTCCTTTTATATAGAAATGGAAAATAGTGTTGAAGAACTATTGAGTAAATCATTTACTACCCGGACTGTTGAAGAAAAGCTTAAGAGGTGGTGGAAAAAGGTACGTCTTGTCCCCCCTCCCTGCCAAATTTAGTGTCAAAACAGATAAAAAGACCGAGTATACCAGACACTTCCAGTTCGCAGTATGAAACGGGAGTGATTGACCGGTTGTGAAAAATAAAATAGGCTGTTTTGTTGGCCTTGTTCTTCTTTTCAAGAGAGTTGGGTGTGGAATAAACGTGGGTTTTTCGATCTAAATCACACTTCTACAACTCAACAGAAACATCAAAGATCGTAAGCGCGTGTTCAGTGTTTTCTGCAACTGAAAATGGAGAATTGACGCTTCACTATAGACGGGAAGTCATTATAAGTCAACATAATGAACAAGTTAAGAAGAATAGAGATGTTTTGAGACGGTTAATTGATGTAATTTGCTACCGAGCGAAACGAGAGCTTCGTTTATGTGGTCATGATATAGAATTTTTAAATGTACTTCGAAATTATGATTTTCTTTAGATAATCTTTTAAAAACTTCAACCGAGTTTCGAGGGTCTTCTCTTATTATCCAAAATGACATCATCCAAACTATATTGATGTCGTTAGATTCAATAAAATGTGAGATTGTCATCAACATTCGTTGCCATTGTGCTTGACGAAACTTCTGATGTTTTGTCGTATTTACTTACAACAATTTTGCGTTTTGTTTTTGAAGGCAGAGTACACGAACGATTCATTGGATTTACGGATGTCAGTGGTGACAGAACTTGTAGTGGGCTATTCAATCACGTTGCGAATACAGTTAAAGAATTTTAAATCGAGAACAAGTTGGTTGGGCAAACCTACGATGGGGTATCCCTAATGAGTGGTCATATAAATGGTTTACGGAGCGAGATTCTCAGTGCGTATCCTCTGGCCCTTTTAACTCATTGCTACGCTCGTGCGTTAAATAATTTTGCAACAAAGTCTTTCAAACATACTGTAAAGGAATGTAGAATTTTTTTTCAAATCTTCCAAAAGAATATACGCTCTTCACGAATTCATTAATAAGAAGTTGCCCTCCGTAGCACCTACCAGATGGAATTTTACATCGCGTTTGACTCGCACTGTAAACGAATTCAGAGTTCAAATCGATGAATTTTTCAAATATGTCATTGAACATTCTGACAAGTTGGGACACTGACGCCATCGTTAAAGCGCTTGGATTTTTTTAGTTTCTTATGTTTTTCAAGCAATTCTTTTACTGTGGAAGTTTTTGCAAAACTGTTCAGCTATACTCGCTTTTTGTACAATATACTACAAACCCAAAACCGTGATATTTTATACTGTTGCGAGAAAATAAACTACATTACGCTTACAGCTACAGTACGATAGATAACATGGGTTTGAAGAGTTGCGGGTTTCGACTGTATCTACGAGAAATGAAAGTGGTGAGCCATTGCCTACAAAAATCACGATGAAGGGATAAAAAGCCCATCATCATCTCTTTTACGAAATAGTCGATAGCGTACGCATTCCGATGAATACCAAATACGCCTCTCTCTCAAAATTTGAATTCTTTCAGTATAAAAAAAATTTCCAGACTGTTTTTACTGAACAAACTAAAAGATATTTATGGATCACTTTGATTACTTTCGTTTGAAAAATGAACTCTACTCATCATCTGAATTTTCAGACAAACACACGCATCAATTAGTAAAGCTCATGGCTGAAAATGATCTCGGGATCTGGTTTTAGAGAAGTTTTTAAGTTGGCTGAATTGATACCGACTCTACTACTACTGTAGAAGAACCGTCCTTTTTGCGCGATGAAACGAATAAACACTCACTGCCGAGGCGCGCGAGGGTAGAAGAGATTACGTGTCCGTGAGTTTACTTTCAATTGAAAAAGACCTCCTTGCGGAATTAAAACAAAGACGCTCCTACGATGATGTCATTATGAAATTTTATCGCGGGAAACGAGAACAGAACTAATGCACGAGTAAAATGGGTGAGTACAATGTGGAATTATTTCCTACCTCCTATTTTTGTGCCACTATTTTTCTACACTGATTACGTTTAGGTTTATTTCATATGTATTATTATTATTATGCTATTTAGTAATGACATTCGAACACGTTCCGTAGTTTGGGCTGACTTAACACGTAGTCTCTCCCACCTTTTTCATGTTAGCTATGTCCAACGCACCCTGCTTTTATGTATACCCACGATACGCCACTGAATTTGCTAATATATATATATATATAGGTTTTGCTTACGCCCGGATTGTTCATTCTAATGAAGGTCGAGCTGTTTGTCCCACCGTAGACCTACAACTTAACGTGGAATCCGAACCACAACCCACCAGGGAAGTCGGAAATTACAAAGTCCTCGTCCGGACTCGGATCTTACGAACTCTCGACCTCCCGATCGGTAGCCCAATGTTTGAACCACCGTGCTACCCAGGGTACTCATTAATCTAGCAACCATTTTTTTTTGTATGGCCGGATGAACAGTTGAGTGAACTGACCGCCGCCCGCACTCGCCTAGAAACGAACCCACGATCGGTGGATTCGTAGTCGGCTATGCTAATCACTACACCAGCGAGGCGTATGTACGGGGTGTCCCATAAGTCCAGTCTCGTAGGAAAATTTATTTTAAATTACATTTACGGAAGTAATTAGAACTGAAAATGTTCAAATTGATGTCTGGAATTTTATTTTTGGTACAATAACACGCAATGGCTAATATGGAAGTCGGTGATGTAGTCGAGGCCACCATGACCGAGACAGACTAGAAAGTCTCGAGACCGTGTGAAATTTTTGCGTGTATTCAGTATTGCGTAATGCCTAATTCCTGAACTGTATTTCACATTCAGGAATAAAGATTCTAAAGAGGTTATCAACTGATACTCGTAAAGTTTACTTGTAATTTATTCACAAATTCATAGTTTGTGACATTTTTCGGCAATTAACTGCCTACTTAAAGCTAGACGAGTGTTCGTTGCACTTTAGGAATATCAACATACTCGGTAGTGATGTAGTCGAGACCTCCATGACTGAGACCCAAGGAAAAAAGGTCTCGAGACCGGTCTCCAGTCCTACATTACTGAAGAAAAGACCTCCGCCTGTAAAAAAAAAAAAAAAGTGTGGGGGGGCCAAAACAAGCCATCAATTTAAACATTTTTAGTTCTAACGAATTACTTTGTAAATTTAATTTAAAATAAAATTTCCTACGAGATCTGACTTATGGAACACCCTGTACATTAGACGCGTGGACAGCCGTTAATAAAGGAAATAGTCGTTAAATAAGAGAGAATGCAGTTGAATAGTTACGTACGCTCGAAACTGCGGTGAGTCAGGTAAATTTGGAGCACTCGCTCTCCACTCTCTCGATTCTTCGAAACGAGATTTTTCTTCGAGAAAAAACTGCTCTCTCCGTTATTTCCTTCGATTTGGAAACTCTGAAATTAAATCTATCTTAACTTTTAACTACCGTACGCTAAGTGAAGGTAAATACCACGAATTATGAAAGCGTACGCGCGTTATTATATAGCGATATTTATTATTTTAATAATTGCTTAATTTAATAGGCCATTTTTGCTCGGGAAATGCTCTCTGTACGACTATGCATCGAATTGGTTTCATCTCTGGTGAAACATTTTTATTTTTTAACTTCATTGCGAAGACTATAAAGCAATTTGATGATGATTTTAAAAGTTAAAAAAAATAATGTCATACAAGTTTAGGGTTAGTGGTTAAGACGCTCGGCTGCTGATCGTGAGGTCGAGTCTGGGCAAGATCCATAATTTTTTGCTTTTCGTTAAGCCGTACGTCTATGGTGGGTAAAAAGCTTGACCTTCATTAGAATGAACAATTTGAGTGGAAGCGGAACTAAGTTTTCCGTAGTTTTAATGCGCCGATGCCCATCGGACTACCGGGCATAGCCGGGCACGTTTGCGGATTCTTATGGTGAATAAAAAGTGTAGTGGTAAACTTGGACAAAAGCTTCGCAACTACGCACTTCCGCAGCTAAAGTTTCAATTCAACTCGGAGAATTATCATTTACGTTCAGGAAACTGAATGGCTTTCGCCTTTGGTGCAGTTTTCACGCTGATACGTCACATTTGAATGTAGGGTGTACACGAAGTCCTTCCCGATTATAAGCTTTAATAATAATAATTAATTACACGAAATCCAAAGAAGAGAATAATGCTTTGTTTGGCGTGTTGTTGCATAACGCATCAAGCTTTTTTCTCGTCAGTGTTTGGTGTGGATTAACCTTTTTTGGACCACTGGGTCGAATTTGTACCTTTCCCATACACGCACTCTACTTAACCTTACAAAAACTTAGGGCGTTAAGAGGTTAATGCGTGATTAGGCCTACCAGTTATCACCCTTTCTTCTTTGCTGAAAAGAATGTTCCGGCACGAGTGTACCTGGATACGTTAGAGTTCTTCGTAACCCCCAAGTTGGAAGACCTTCAATCATCCATCACTTTACAGCAAGACGGTGCGCCTCCACACTGGGGTTTGTTAGTACGTGAGTTCTTGAACACCACTTTCCCCGGAAGATGAATTGGGCGCGACTGCAGAGTGCCATAGCCTCCACGATCCCCGATATCACGCCCCCTGGACTCCTTCCTGCGGGGATACGTAAAGGTACAATAATCCTGTTGCTGATATTAATACTTCGTGCGAGGATTTGCGATGCCATCAGCAGTGTCACGAGAGATATGCTAGCAAACGTATGGCGTGAACTCGAATTTCTCTTGGATGTGCTGCGTGTAACTGACGGCGCACATGTTGAGATTTAATGAGAAACCTAATAAACTTGATTGGTTATGCAACAAGTCAACAACATGCAAAACAAAGCACTACTCTCTCTTCTTTGGATTTTATATAATTAATTAAAGTTTATAATCGAGAAAGACTATATATATATATATATATATATATATATATATATATATATATATATTATATATATATATATATATATATTAGTGATGCACCGATGGAAATTTTAACCGAAGCCGATGCCGATTATTTAATAACAAAAAACTTAAATTTTTTTTTTGAAGATTTCTTGTTAGTTTGTTGGTATCAAATTATTAATTTTATATATATATAATATATATATATATATATATATATATCCCTCTCTAGCCAGTTTACCATCTGCAGTACCTAGTGTACAGTAGATTAAAATTAGTATTATAATGGAGTAATAACATCATCATAGCTGAAACCTGATTTGAGTCTGAATTTTTCGTTTTAACTGGAATTTTGTTTCAAAACTTTGAATAAAGAATAGAGGAACAGGGAACACTAATAGGCCTACTGAAGTTCTGATTAATTCAGTTATTTGCCCATTTTACTCAAAGAAAATCGTTTTTACATAAAACCTTCATTACGACTAATTTATGACATCTTTGTTTGTTTTCTCGTTTTTCACCTTTTCATAGAGAAAAAGGTGAAAATAATAATTTTATGTATGGTGCAATAATACAGTAGGTAACCCCTAGCTATCTTTCAACAAAGGTCATGAATATATACACAAATCTAACAAGCGTGTTTATTATACAATATTTTTAACTTTATTTTTTTCTATAATGGCTTCCTCATCACCCCTTATAGCCAACCGATCCTCCCACATTAAATTATTTATTTTTAAAAATCATAGGAGAAATTCATATTTTTCTTATGCTCGGGATGCCAATTTCCCGTCCACCATTCTGTTCAGTGACGAGGCTGTTTTTTATGGAAATGGTGAGGTATATCGACAGAACACCCGCTACTGGTCTCTAAACAACCCTCACTGGTATACCTCTTCAAAGGAACAAGGTGCATCTCGGGTGATGGTATGGTGTGGCATTTGGAAGGATCGCATCATAGGCCCCCTCTTTTTCGATGAACATGTCACTGGAGGCACCTACCTACGTATGCTCAAGGAAGAAGCATTTCTCAGTGTCTTGAACGAAGAAGGAAATTTCCCAACATGGTTCCAGCAAGACGGCGATCCTGCACATTACAGCACCCAATTAAGGGAATACCCGTACCAACAATTCCCTGTTCATTGGATAGGACGTCGAGGGCCTGTGGAATGGCCAGCTAGAAGCCCGGATCTCACGCCACTAGATTTTTATATCTGGGGCCACTTGAAAGCGCTGGTATACGCGGAGAAAATGAGGTGTTTTTGAACATTTGCGGCAGCGCATTATTGGGCCATGTAACACCATTACTCCTGACATCATTCACCGTGTGCTTGCTGACTGGGTATCACGTCTGAATTTGTGTATTGAAAAGAATGGTGGACATATTCACCGACATATTCAGCACGTTCTGTAAATAAAAGCTTTTGTTTTGCCTTTTTTAATTATTTTTCCTATGATGCCGGACTTATGGAACTATATATATATATATATATATATATATATAATATATATATATATATATATATTATATATATATATATATATATATATATATATATATATATATATATATATATATATATATATATACAGGGTGTCCGAGAATTATCTGTACAATTTTTGGCTGTTATTAAAAGTCAACCATGAAGTGTAGAAATTCCAGTGTTGTCCCTTTTACAGAGAATCTCATTAAGTTTTTTCTGATACCACGTTTTGACAAGTTTTTTAGAAATGTACGCGGGTGACAGACATGATGATTTAAAAGCAAGAATCACAGCTGCTATTGAGCGAATTGATGTGGATATGCTGCAGCGTACATGGCAACATTTGGAGTATCGATTGGATGTTTTGCGAATCACTAATGGTGCACATATCGAATGTTTGTAACAACATTACTTTAATAAAAGAAACTTTTGAAAATACGATTCTAAATAATCTTGTTTAAGAATTTTACGTGTGTTATCAAGAATTTTATTAAAAGATGAAATTGTACAGATAATGTTCGGACACACTGGAATTTCTAAAAACTTGTCAAAACTTGGTATCAGAAAAAACTTAGAGATTCTCTGTAAAATGGGACAACACTGGAATTTCTACACCATGGTTGACTTTTAATAACAGCCAAAAAGTTGTACAGATAATTCTCGGGCACCCTGTATATATATAATATATAATATATATATATATATATATATACACACACACAAACTTGGCAGTAGTTCCTTGCGTCGCTCTCTTTACATGAAGATGAAGCTGGTGGTCCCACCTCTTGGCCTGGCCTGGTGGAGGAACGAATTGCTCTTACGATCTCCATCGCACATAGCTCGGCACACACGGCTCATGTGCGCCCTCTTGAGTCAAGCGTCTAGTGTTCGTTTGAAGACTTCAACTTTCACACCAGCAGGTTAAAAAGTTTTGCCCTTCTGACAACCAAGTTATTTTTCTTCAGAGTTGAGGGTGCCACTTGTCTGACCTTTAGTTTGGGGACACACACACACACACACACACACACACACACACACCACACACACACACACACACACACGGTGTCTCATACATCCGCTCATAGGAAAAGTTATTTTAAATTAAATTTACAAAAGTAATATTAGAACTAAAACAAATTTTCAAATTGATGGCTTGTTTTGGGACCTTCTTT
>JAJOZX010000762.1:972500-1007500 GCA_023014485.1 Bathynomus jamesi | reverse complement strand
ACACCTAATAGGCCTACTGAAGTTCTGATTAATTCAGTTATTTGCCCATTTTACTCAAAGAAAATCGTTTTTACATAAAACCTTCATTACGACTAATTTATGACATCTTTGTTTTGTTTTCTCGTTTTTCACCTTTTCATAGAGAAAAAGGTGAAAATAATAATTTTATGTATGGTGCAATAATACAGTAGGTAACCCCTAGCTATCTTTCAACAAAGGTCATGAATATATACACAAATCTAACAAGCGTGTTTATTATACAATATTTTTAACTTTTTTTTTTTTTTATAATGGCCGCCTCATCACCCCTTATAGCCAACCGATCCTCCCACATTAAATTATTTATTTTTAAAAATCAAACAAAAGAATACAATTCGGATCCATAACTAAACTTAGCTAGTCTTTACAGTTAATTGAACAAATTATGGCTTCGGAGAAGCATATGTATATAATTCTAAAGTCATAACTCATAATGCTCAGTACACTAAATGAATCTTTGCAAAAAGAGAGACCTTATTTGCCAAAAAACCAACGAATAAATGAAAAGCTTAATTAGTTTTTAAACATAAACTCGTATTTTCTTTTTATTTCCTTAAAATACTGTTCCTCATCTCTAGTCCTTTCAATATTTAAAATTTAGTAATGGTAAATTATGATGCAAAAACATCACCATTTTCCCCAGTGGATGCACTTAGCTCGTTTCTTCTGGTACAGTAAACCTGGCCACCACAGCTAAATAATCGCTCTCTCTCAACGGATGATGGAGAAGATAATAAGTATTTAGACACCAAACGAGACAAAATATTAAAATTTGACCCATGTTTCTTCCACCAAATCAAAGGGCATTCTGTTGGTCCAATGAGATTGTGTTCTAAATACCTCTTTATTTCAGTGATGGTGTCGTTTTCTTCAGAATCTTTAGATTCAACCTTTCTCTTGGATTTTGGTGTCTTCTTTTAGCTTTTTCCTGAACAAAATTTGCGTAGCATGATAAAAAATCAAAACTGAAACCTTCAGTATCACTTCTCATTTTCAGATTGCCCCAAATTTGTGGGTGAAGTACCATTTGAAGAATTACCCGCAGTGTTTGAGTTTGATTGATGTTTTACTTGTACAATGTACATCCTCTGTCATCCAAGTAATCAGTGTCTCATTGATGTCTCTTTCAAAATCTTCCTTTTCAAAGAATTTAGTCATATATCTAGGATCAAGAAAAGTGGCTAGAATGGTATTTCTATCTTTTAAGTATTTATGAAATCTTTCCTTTGATGAAGTTTGCCAAACAGAAATAGTTGAACCTAATCTCGTAAATTGTGATTTTTCAGCTTTCTTGAAAAAGCTATCCATTATCTTTATTGTAGGAATGATGGAAGAAGCTACTGCTTCTCGTTTACTTAAAACCTTCGTCAAATCATTGAAATTTTTTAGAATGTGAACCAATTTCTCCGGAAGTTGCCATTGGTTATTTTCGAAAGATTTCAGTTTAGGGTGATCGCAAAGATATGGAATCAAAGCTCGCTTTTGTTCCAAAATTCGCTCTAACATAAATAATTGACTATTCCATCTTGTTGATACGTCCTGAATAAATTTGTGATTGGGCACACCATATTGATCTTGATACTTTTTGTAGTACGTGTCAAATGCGGATGGAGAATGGTTGAAATGACCAACAACAGCTTTGCACATTGAACATACGTTAAAAACATATTTTTGAACAAATATGGCATCATTTAAAACGAGTTGTAATGCGTGCAAAAAACGAGGTAATGCGTGATATCCAGTTTGATTTACTCCTGCCACCCTGCACCGTGCTTGCGGCATTGTCCCGAGTAATTACATGAACTTTTGAAGATCGAATTTTAAAGTCATCCATAGCATTTTGAATGCACTCACTTATATTTGTTGCTGTATGGGACTCATCGAACGGAGTTACCTTTAAGATGGCTGTTCTTTGCTCAAAATCTGTAGTTAACCAATGACCAGTTAAACTTATGAATGATAAATTAGCCGTGGTAGCAGTCCACCCATCCGTTGTGAATGAAATGAATGATGCCTCATCTACCGCATCTTGTATCTTTATCCTAACCTTATCATATATATTTTCAAACACAGTCTCTGTTAGTACTTTCTACTCGGAGTAGAGTAGTTGGGCAGATATGATTAAGTCTTTGAAACCCTATATCTTCAACTATAGAAAAAGGCTGGATATCAGTGGCAATCATTTCTCCTATCAAATTATGAATTGCCGTTGCTTTCTGGTCATTAATATCCCAAATTTTCTTCCTTTCAAAAGTTTCAAAAAGGGTTTGCTGCGCGGCACTCGTACTCGCGAGTTTCTTTAAGTCTTCCGCGGGTGGATTGGTATTTTTTCCTTTTCTTTTCATCTTCCTTCTTTTTAAGTCTTCATAATTTGCAATGCCATTATTGTTTTGTTTTGATATGTCGTAACATATTTGTGGTCGTGAAAGTTTTCCTTGATTTTTCCCTCGATTCCTCTGGATAATTTTTGGCTACATTCACCACAAATAGCAAATGAGTCATCTTCGCGACTGACGGTAAAATGCTTTCACACCCAACTCGTAGTTTTTGTTGGAATTGAACCGGTGGAGCTCGCACCAGCCATTATCACTTTTAAGCTTTTTAATTATAGTTACCTGATAAAATTTATATTAATTATTATTATTTGCTTATTTTGTTGTTGATAAAAGTTATTGATTATTGCTACTCAGTTTTCAGTATTTAATATGCAAAAGAATTTAAATTGGAAGGGAATGGAATTTACCAAATTAAATAACAAATGATATATTTTCCGAGCAATGAAATATTTCTCATATGTAGGTGCTCTGCCAAAACTGAAAGTCAAAACAATAGTAATTAATAAAAAAATTCAGTAATCAGTATTTCAGGATGCCTAGGCTATTGAACAACTATTTTATTCCTATCTAACACATTTTGGAAGCAAGCCTCTCTTACACATAACACATTAGGATATATCTAGCAGAGTATCTAATGTCTACATATATTCCAAATAAAAAATATTGTTCATCAATATAATGTGTAATATTATTTATAACTTTCATGAAGTCTTTGGTTGAAATTTGAAAAAAGTCATCTTCATATGACGCGTTCGGTGGAGAAGGGGCGAACGCAACATTTTCGAATTATGCCACAAAATGCAGTTAAAGTTTGTAAACTTTAAACCTTTGTATTTTTCCGGTTTATTGAAATGTTGTATGAATTTGAACACATATTTGAGTAAAATATTGTTGTGTAATGTCAATATAATAAAAAGCCAAGAAATTTTACATTATTATTTATTGATAGCTTCTGATGTTAACTGGTGTAATCCATTATTTAGTCCTCTTCGTCGAATGTTGTATTACCTGCTTCAACTGTTTCGGTTTCTTCCAGTTCCTTTAACAATCTTGTATAATAGTTCACTGCAGTTGCAGGCATTAGGTCTGATAATTCTTTGAGATCTTTTATTTTTTCCTTAGTTATTGGCAGCAATTGGAATACTTTGGTTGCAGTGTCTGCTGGGCTAGATTGAATAAACTGACACTGTAGGATTTTTTTCCCTTTCTGCAGTCTGACGGGATGGCTATTATCTGGGGTTGTGCGGTATGCAGTAGATATTACGTAGCCTTCTTTGTGTTGAAAGTCAAATATTAACTTTCTTGCATCTGCAAATTTAGTAGTTGTTGATTTCCTAATGACAATGCACGTTTTTTAGGACGTCAAAATCGAGAAAATCAGCCTGTTTCATTTCTACAACTAGGAAGCGCTGCGAAACGGCTGTAGTTATGGCCGTAACAATCTTTTTTTGTAAATAATATTGCTGTAATTATTTTTTATATTTTGTTCAGTTTGACCAAATTGAGCATCACAGGGCATTGTCGAGTGACCAGAAAGTACATAGATGTGTTCAATGTGAAGCAATGATGCGGAGTGAATTTCTCTGAGATACATTAAAAACTTAAATTTTACCGTGAAAGAGTGCAGACTAACATCTAATTTTTGCATAGGTAAAGCAAAGGTTTTAAAGGATAATTATACGACAAAAAACTCATTTTTCGAATTTTGTGGCGTTTCGCCCCTTCTCCACCGAACGCGTCATATAATCGGCCACATCATCGGCCAAATTTGGCCGATGCCGATGGAAAAAAAGTTGGCCGATATAGCCGATGCTGATTAATCGGTGCATCACTAATATATATATATATATTAGGAATGCGCCGGATATCAAGGATGATCCGGCCTGATACCGGATAATTAATTAACATTTTAACCACATTTTGTTGATAAAAACTTTATATTTCAAGTTTTTGTGTGTACATTATTATTTTATTATGGCTAATGCCAGACGAAAAATATGAAATTATTGAAAACAATGAAAAATATAACTATATATTTTGACAGTTATATTTATCACACATTTATCATTTGCAGTTAATAGTTACATATTAAGAATGAAAATATTTTTGTCATTTTATATATATACAGTATATATATATAATATATTATATAGTTCGTCTTATTTTTTTTTTTTTTAATTTTTTTTTTTTCTGTATTTTTTTTTTAGGAGAATAATGATTTTGTAAAATTAGTAGGAACCATAAAAGTTTATTAAACCGCTAGTTAATTGCAAGTTTTAAAATTTTATGCCCTTAAGAATACATGATACGGACAAATATTCGGCAGTTATCCGATATCCGGCTATTTCTTGATTCGGCTACATTATCTGGTATCCGGCTGTATTGTGATCCAGTACATCCCTTACACACACACACACACACACACACACACACACACAACACACACGAGTTTAAAAAGATGCTTTGTTTTTTGGATCCAATGTTTGTAACGTGGCAAGTTTACTTTATGCGTTTCACGGTGTCGTCTAGACGAGACCATTTATTTATTTATTTTTATTTATTTATTTATTTGCATAAATATATTTCGGCAAAGTTATTTTCAACGTATGTAATTTATTTTGGTGGGTTTTCTGAACAAATGTTCAGGATCGTTCTGTGTTTGACCCCTTTGCAGCACCCCGCCTCATTTGGTGGATTTTATGGTTCTTGTTTATCTACCAACCAGTGGAACGATGAACAATTGGGTTGTGAGTGCCTGGTTGCGTTTGTCATGAATCGAACCCGGGCTGATAGATTCGTCATCAGCGACGCTACCCCCCCCCCCCCCCCCCCCCCCCCCCACACACACACAATGCGTGTGTGTGTGTTTGAGTTGTGTATCGGTTATTTAATAGGTAAAAGGAAGGCTCAAGTTTTTTACAAACCATTGCTCCGCCTATATGCCCATTTAGGATAAGAACAGCTCGCCGCATCATTGCCAAGTATATACAGGGTCAACGCGTACTGACGATGCTTCCATACGTGGTTAATCTTTATTTATTAGAAACAACGATCCATCGTGTTAGGATATTCGAACGAGTATTCCAATTCATTATCATTTCCGCGATTCTCTCTTCAATTTGCATCGCAGACACCTTTGGCTCGAAGGAGCTAGTGGCACCGCGAGTTTACGTTTCCTCCCCACGTCAAATACAGGTGCACCCGTTCCATTCACGAGTGCATTCATATTTATTTCCTTTGGCTCGCTCTACACAAATTGGACCAAGAGCTGTGAATATTTGCAGTTTCAAATCTTCCTTGTATTGGTCTTTAGTGTATTTGTGTGTAACATGACTGAAAGTTAACGAGAACTTGTTTTGTTGGCAAATGTTTAGATAAAAATCTATTCTCATTACAAGAAAAATTATTTAACCAGCCGAACCCCATATTATACCAAACTGTGTGTGTGTGGTAAGTAAACTAAAATTTGGGGTAGGAGGTCGTCATCTGTACATGATTAGTGGGGGGTTTCTCGCAGTTTTAGAATTAAGACCCGCACGTTGATGACGGTGCTTATGCCTCCAAATTGACGGGTATGGGTATGATTAATCGTTGTTGTTTACGATGGGAGAGAGAGAGAGAGAATTGTTTTTGTACTTACAGTGGCCAGTTTCCCATAATGGTGGTTCGTTTATGAAGCTAAAATTAGAACCGTTGAGTTGATTCATGTATGGCATATCTCGTTTCGCCATTACGGATTCGTGTTACATACGAGGCATGGTGTTCCCCTCCCCCCTCTTTCTGTAAACCTACACCCCAATCTCATTCTCTCCCCCGACACGGAACAGACTAGACCCTTTAGGTTTTTTTTTTTTATTATTTACTATTTAGCCGAGGATATTAAAAACGTGGTCGATTCTGTGAATTTTGCCGAATTATAGAGAGGAGATGGAACCGTATGGTAATTTATGGCTTCAATTATTGCTTATAGCGAGTTAAAGGAAAAAAAAAAAGTCTTTGTACAACTTCTGTTCCTGTTATCTTTTGAGCCTACTTTTAAAGTCGATGGTTGTGGCTCAGCCGAAAACCCTATCAACAAACTTTTAATATACTTTCATTTACACTTTTAAGACTTTCAAAGAAAAGTTGCGACGAGAAATAGATTACTCGCTTCGTATAATAAGCTGCTTACCATTAAGGCAGGCGCAAATACACAGGGTGTCTCGTAAGTCCGGTCTCGTAGAAAAATTTATTTTAAATTAAATTTACAAAAGTAATACATTAGGAAAAAACAAATATTCAAATTTTTTTTTTTTTTTTTTTTTTGCGGCTAGAATAACACGCAATGACTATAGGAAGCGAGTTACACTTCTCAGCGAAAGCCTTTTCGTTACCAGTGTAAGTTGTGTAACCCACTTTCATATTAGCCATTGCTTGTTATTCTACCCGCAATTAAAAAAAGGTCCCAAAACATGACTTCAGTGTTTGAACATTTTTTATTTTTTTATTCTTATGTATTACTTTTGTAAATTTAATTTAAAATAAATTCTCCTCTGAGATGCGATTTATGGGGGACCCTGTATAATTCCCTAATTATAATTTCGTATCACTTAGTGCCAAAATCCTTTGAAGAGGTCTAATTGGACGACCTATTTGATGTAATAGTATAGCGAGCTAATCTTGCCCTATTACGGGCATATAACTGTACCTGTTAGCGTAGAGAATGACGTATACCAGGGTAAGCAGTTAGTGTGTGCAATGACTATCATCGTTTAGTAGGCTTCTTTTTTTTTTTTTTTTAGTAGGCTTCATTCGACCTAATTTCACCGGCCTTGAGTAACGTAGAACACTTATTTAGTGTTGATCCCAGACAACTTTACGCATTTTTTAGATTTACGTTTTCGAATTACCCGCATTGTTTTCCGCTCTTTAGATTTCTTTTTTAAAAAAATAAGTGACTTTCTCGTTACAAAGGCAAGAGAATTTGGCAGGTGAAAAAAAAATAATTATATATATAATATATCTTATATAGGCATAGGTCGAAACCCATTTGAAAGAGAAAGTCAAAACATCGATTCTTGCATCAGTGTTGAATTTGGAAATGGCACAACAGCAAGTATCGTATACGCCTATAAGCGAGTCAAGTATAGCATTGTATGGTATAGGTAAAGCGCAGTGTGTGTGTGTTATAAACACTGAAGGAAAATAGCTTGGTTGTCAAGGGGTAAAGACTTCTTAACCAGCTTCTAAGGACCTCAGAAACGTTACAGGGATCAAAGTTGAAGTCTTTAAGAGAAGACTAGATGCCTGGCTCAAGACTGCCAGATGAGCCGGGTGTACCTGGTTGTGTGCTGTGGAGAGCGCAAGAGAGCAACTCGCTCCTCCACCAAGCCAGGCCTAGAGGCGCGGCCACCAGCTTGACCTTCGTGTGAAGAGAGACCGACGCACGATACCGCGACGAGGTTATATATATTTTGGATGGATGGATGGATGTATTTGAGGTGTACTTCTGAATACACATATACGAAAGGCCTTGGAATCGTTTTTCTCTTTCCTTGTCGGTTTGCATTTTATAATATAATTGTGTGTGTGCGCGCGCGCGCGCGCGTGCGTGTGTGCGTAACAGATAAGCCTCGATAGATAGATAAACGTTTGTAAGTTAGGTAATGTGTTTAGTTAAATTTCTTTGTGTATGTTGGAGTGAAACGCGATCTTCGGTCTCGCCGCGAATGTTCATTATCGAGACAAATATTTGGTTGAAGAAGACGTGGATGCCCATAATCCATATTGCGGTTGACGGAGTGTGACGGCGGACTCGCGTCATTTCATCGACAAGATCAACCAATCGACGAGTTATTGTAGGTTAGGTTAAGATAGGTTAGGTTAATTTTTAGTGTGTATTGTTTGGTCTTGACGGAATGGGTAGAGGTCCTGTGAAGGAGGTCATTGTTGGCGGTGTCCGTATGATTTAAGGTCATGGAATGAGAGAGGTGGCAGCTGGCCTTAGCCGGTCGGGTGATCTTTTTTTTTTTATCATCTGGTCGGGTAAGACGGGTACCATTGTCGAATGTGGCCTCTTCTGCACCCTACCTATCTATCCGGCCCTTATCAGAAGAAGTATTCGTTCGTGGTATCACTAAAAGAAGGTTGGTGCCCGCGTGTCGGTCTCCATTCGAGGAAGGACTCCTTGTCATTCGATACATCATCTCATTCCATTTCCTTGCTTTTTCTCTTCTGGATGCGCGTAACCCTCGTGTATTTCATACGAATGAGGCGAGGCGACATAAAGCTTTCTTCAAAGTAGCCATTCTTCGAGCGTAAAGCGGAGTGTTTAGTGCGTAATTGGAGAATATTAGTTTTATCTTGCGTAATTTTCTCCTCCGCCCTTCCCTTATCGCGTCACAGATAAGGCGATAAAATAGTTATTGGAGGCGCGTAACGCCAATGTATATCGTCTTTATCGTTTAAGTACTCGTTATCAAATGTAAATAGATTTAGTAGTCGCATTAAAAGTTAAAACTCGACCCCGATTCATTAAGGGGTAAAGGCAGGGACCCTATTTATGAGCGACCCGTGTCCGCTTGGATTCGTCTTCTCAAACGGATGAAGGGGTTTTCCTTATTAAGAGTCCCACGGTCATCGCAACGTGCTTGCTCGCCCGCTCGCCCCCCCCCCCCTATTGAGTGATCTATTAATGCAATTTAGGGCGATTCGATTAAAGGGAAGCCCCTGAAACGATTTGGCTTCGTCTCCTGCTGCACGACGAAGCCATTTCGGACCGTGAATTGGATGGAAAGCCTTCGTTTCGCTTGAACGAGGGTCGGTGGTGGTGGTTCGAGTTTTGTAGTCTCTATCTATCTATCTATCTATCTATCTATCTATCATATATAGATTTCAGAAACACACGCAACCGTTTACTCTTTCCTACTTCGTTTATTCTCTATTATTTTGAGAAAATTTGTTAGTTTTATTCTTCCCAAAAAGATGATCACCTCGTGTAAGATTATTTAAATAGATGGTTTATTTGGTGGTTGAATTTTACGTTGATTTAAAGCCACTGAGTTGTAATTCGTTTTAAGGAAAATTTTAAACAAACCAAAATGTTCCTTTTGTAATATCCTGTTTGTTTATTTTTCATTAGATTGTTTCTTTCCGCCAATTCATTGGTAATGTATCTTCGTTTGACGTTCTCTCTTTGTACTATGAGGGTTGTTCCTCGTACGTAGAAGGGAACAAAGTAAGAAACGGTGGAGAAAAATTAGCCGTTGATGACCTTAATGCGAGAGGCGCCGCCGCCGCCGCCGCCTCGCGTTGTTTAAGCAAAATTGCGACACTGCTAGTCGTCTTCCTTTCAAACGAATTTTTTAAATATTTATTTATTTCGAAGTTCTCCGTCCCGTTACGGTTCCCAAGTATGGTAATTCGGACTCATGGAGGGAATAGACAACTGTTCACTATCATTCGTAAGTACTTGAAAATATTTTCCATTTCATCAAATCTTCAGACATTTCTACCGCTTTAGTTCTCTGTGACCGAACAATGACACTGGACTGTTAAAGTGCCCTTTTAAAGTGTCACATTAAGGGTGTACTATAATATTGAAGTGTAGGCCTGTGAAACGATACTCCAACTTTTTTTTAACCATGTTATTTAATGTGTGTGTCTCTGTGCGCGCGCGCGTGTACGGGGAAGAAACTGGAGAGGAAAACCATACATAGTTACCCTCAAGTTCTTTCTAAAGTTGAAAGGTTGAAAGAAACGGAACAATGCCCAAAAGAGTGCCAGAGCGGAGGGCGTTGCTCTTTCCCCTCCCTCTGACGAAGGTGCCACGAGACGATTGACCCCCCCACCCCCCCGGATGCCTCGTTAGCTTATAGGGTACGCGATTGTAAAAACCGTTTGAGGCAGAAAATTTATTTATAAGGACAACACCGTCTTACCTGAACCTAATTAACCTTTAATGTCGCTGCATTATAATCATGTTCGGTGGTGGTAACGCCTGTTCGTTCGTCATCGCTTATTGCTCGTTTGACTTTTAAGAGAATAAAGGCGATGAGGAATTGATTTTAACGTATTTGGTATAATGGCTTTCTGTACAAGTTATGCACACTCGAAAGGAGTGCGTGAAATGGTCTCTGCTATTACTCTAATAATATACTGTTATTTATGTATGTACGGTTATTGTACGTAGTATGTACGTATGTGCGCGCGTTTCAGGGTGTATATCGCATACATGGTAGATTGACCCACGGTGTTTTTTTTTCTGATTGGCTTTACCCAGGGCCTATTTTACTAAAACGATAGGAACTTTCGTTTATCTGGTCGTGGCAGCTTTGTAGCCTATTGGCGTCAAGTGTTAGGATTAGGTATGTCGTCCGGGGTCTCATTGCGTAACCGGGATCTGGAGTTTAATTTGTGGGTTTCTTTCGTAGTAACGGAGAGGGTCAGACTTAAGTCTTGAGAGTTTGTTTAATTTTAGATGTGAAGGTACCGTACTCGGTAAAGGGTGATTTATCAGTTCATCGGTGTATATATATATATATATATATATATATATATATATATATATATATATATATATATATATATATATATATATATATATAATACGCCGAATCTGAACTGGCGGATATTTGTAACGGATTAGAATTGGAGGATTATTGAATTTGATTGATTGAATGCGTTACTGGATTAAAAGATTTTTCGATATTCAAAGATTTGATTGATCAGCGTATGTTGCGACAGTTTTTACTACTCGTAATTTTAGTTTTTAGCTTGGCGCACCTTTAATATTTAAAGGTTTGGATAATGTGGGAGCGTATAACTGGATAAAGGGCCCTTTCGCGTCGTGTAAATGCTGCTGTTCGAACTCTCTGAGAGTGGAAACGCGTCTGTGCGTTAAAGAATTCGAAAGTTTGAAACTTTTTGTTTAGACGTGAAGAGATTGCGAGAATATAAAAGGACCTTTGTTTATTGAAGGCATTTTCGTCAACGAATGAATGTATAATTTGAAGGAAAAAGTCTTTTGCGAAGACTATTTTTTTCGTCTTTCTACCATAATGACAAACTAGAAATAAACCCGATGATGTTGTAATAGTAAAGAATTAGTGTGGCACGCGGTAAAGTGGCAAAAGCAAAGTTAAAAGTGGTTATAGGCGAACAGTTACTTACGTTCAGGAAGAAAGCGAGTGTGTCGTCGGGGGTTCGTTCTGAGAGGGCGAGCTCGGTGGGGTGATTAATATAATGTATACGAAGTTTAAGGTAGGTAACGTCCACGAAGCTCATTTCCCCACGACGTCGTCGTCGGGGTGAGTGGACCCCGAGGGTCACCCGAGTCAAATCGGAAACGGAGTAAGCGGCCAACTCAATCAATCAATCCCACCCGATGCCAGCGGTCCGGAGGGACCAGCGCCACACCGCTCGAAGTTCGCCACCGTAAACGCTGATCTACCGGGTGCCTACGAAGTTTAGGCCAAGCGGGAATGGTACGTGGAGTCCATGTTTTCGGAGAGGGATGTTAAATGTGTTGAGGAAGGAAGTAACGGGGAAGATATTAGTGGAGATGTAATGCATTCGATGGATTTTGCGGAGTGGTTGGTTTAAATGAAGTAAGTTAGAAGAAGTTGATCGATACCTCAAGAAGAGAGCGTACGAGAAAGCGGACCACGCTAGAACGAGATCTGGCATCAGAGATATCGATGGTGTATGTGGAGTAGAAGAAATAATGATCACTACGTCGGTTGAAGCTTTGGCACGGATAATGAAATAAAGCGTTTTAACGTGGGTTTGCACCTTTGGTCTTTGGCGTGTTATTTTTTACATCATCCATCCATAAGAGAGTACTCGTGGAAAACATACCAATATCCACGAGTCCAGTAAGTAGGCCTACTACTATATCAAGTGTTCGGGTGAGCCACAGTTTATATGCTACAGGAAGTCTCTGTAACTAGGGATTTCGTGAAATCACTGAAATGTTCAGGGATTTCGTGTAAGGTTGAGTAGTGATATTTTCGTTAGTTTTAACAAAAATATCACGACTTAACGTAAGCAGGCGTCAAGGGCGTACAGTTGACCTAACTGGGCAGTCAATAATTTTCCTGTAGGTTTAACAAAAATATGATTTAACCTCCTTCCACACAATAAAGAAAGTGGTTGGTAGATAAATGGGTACCCTAGGTGGTTGTGGTTAAGACGCTGGGCTGATGATGGGGCGTGGTTCGGATTCCACGTTAAACTGTAGGTCTAAGGTGGAGTGAAAAGCTTAACCTTCGTCAGAATGAACAATTCGGGCGGAAGCTAACCAAAGGTTATATACACCTTTTGGTTAACCTTTTGTTAGCTTCCGCCCGAATTGTTCATTCTGACGAAGGTTAAGCTTTTCACTCCACCTTAGACCTACAGTTTAACGTGGAATCCGAACCACGCCCCATCATCAGCCCAGCGTCTTAACTACTAGACCACCTAGGGTACCCATTTATCTACCAACCACTTTCTTTATTGTGTGGAAGGATGAACAGCTGGGTTTTGCTGCGCGCCGGCTGCCGTCGGGTCTCGAACCCGGGGCCGATGGTTTCGTAGTCAGCGACGCTAACCACTACACCACCGAGGTGCCTATATACAGGGTGTCCTCGGACAAATTTAATAAAAACTGACATACTTTTGTGTTTATTACTAAATTATGATGCAAAAACAAATAGATTTATAAATCATAAGTCAAAACTTTATTGAGAAGTTTCAACATGTGCACCGTCTGTATCTCTGCAAATTTCAAATCTATCCTCAGCGCTGCGAAACACATTTTGAAGCATTTCAGGTGTTATCTCCCGCACTGCCAACTGGATGCGTTCTTTAAGTTCAGCTAAACTATTGATCTTTTGGCGATAAACCTTTGTTTTATGAAACCCCATGCAAAGAAATCCAGGGGTGTCAAATCCGGAGAACGCGGAGGCCAAGGTCGAGCTCCTCCACGTCCAATCCACCGAGTCGGAAGGCGTCTGTTGAGGTATTCTCGAACAATTAGAGCATAATGACATGGTGCTCCATCTTGTTGAAACAACATTATCAAGAATGCCATCATCAAAAAGCTGTGGTTCGAGAAACTGCTGAAGCATATCAAGGTAGACGGTACCTGTTACAGTTGCTTCCGCAAAGAAGAATGGGCCATAAATTTTGGATTTGGTCATTCCAAGCCACACGTTAACTTTTGGAGTCTCTTTGCCATTCTATGACTTCAGACGGTCTTTCATTGGACCAGATAATGAAAAATTATGAAAATAAAATTATGAAAAAAATTTAGAAATTTATTCATTTTTAACACACATTAAACATGATAAACATAAATAAAAGTGTGTTTTTAAAAATTTGTCCGATTTCATTGAAATAGATAGTTAATTCTGGGACACCCTGTATATAAAAATTGTGAAAATGTAAACTACATACGTGTACAGTTTATTTTTTAAAAAATCGTCTTTAAACTATTACATGTTTCTCACTAATGGTTTTTTGTTGGGAAAAAAAGTTTCACTAGAGGACTTTTTAAACCCACTGTATGTAGTTTATAATAGGTCTATTGTTGGCCTTTTATCTTAAAAATAAAAAAATCCCACTTATTTTGCTGGGGGGGGGGGGGCGATCTCCCTACAAAGGGATGTGGGGGTCGGAGGAGGCTTCAGTGTTGTTTTCATCGTGGTGTCCCGCCAATCTGCTCCATCCTGTCTGTTAAAACGACACACACACACATATATATATATATATATATATTATATATATATATATATATAGTACGTTACAGCCCTGTGTGCGTGGTTTGTGTGTATCGTGCTTAACCTTTTTAGGCGCCTGCTTTTACGTTCCTTACTTGCGTTTTCCTCGTGCGAGAGAAGGAATTTTTATCGTAGTTTGCAAATAACTTTTAAAAGCTGTGCTTATTATTATTATTATTATTATTATTATTTATTATTATATTATATTATTGTTGTTGTTGTGTTGTTGTGTGTTTTTATTCCACCAAATAAGTACAACAAATATTTCCGCTGAGAAAAGGATGATGGCGTGTGTCCCTTATCTTAGAAAGTATAAATATATTCAGGATATAATAAATAGAACTTTAAAAAAAGTTATGATAGAAGTTAATATTATTTAGATTAATTAATTTTTGTTGTGAATAATGTTTTACTCTTCGTATTTGAATCTATATATGCACAGTTGCGCGCACTATTTACGGTTGAAGGTTAGGATAGGAATTGATTGCAAATTCTGCAGGCCCCTCTCTCTCTCGCTCTATCACGTATTAAACAAGCTTAACTTTTTTTTTTGCCGCGCAACTTGTATCATTTAAATTCATCGCCTACCTCCAGGTTAGGCGACCGTAGGGCCAGTCTGTAGTAGGCCTGCGCGTTTACGATAGGATTCTATGTTATGTTAAAAATTTTGGTTCAGATTGTACGCACGAAACTGGCTAGTTGAATCTTTTCTGTTTGAGCGCGCGCAGTACGCGACATGGTGTGGTATGCGAACCCATAACACACGCCTCACGAGTATGATTCAGTCGAGTCATTGAGAAGCAGTCCCGGTATTCCGGTAGCTCGTGTCTACGCGGATTGTGATGATTTAAATTGGTAATCAAGTGACGAAGAAGTGACAGAAGAAGAGAAATTAGTTAGTTAGTGTGTGTAGTTCCTCGCTTTTCCTTCCTTCCTTCTTCGTGAGACAATGAGGAGGCTGTGACTCATTTCCTGCTTCGAGTTTTAGCGTCGAAAAATGAAGATCAGGGTTTTTTTTTTTTTTTCCCGTAGGATTTTTTTGTTTTTTTATTAAATTCAAAATCGGGTGTTGAATTAGTCACTGGATTACAATGTCCGATAAAGACATTTTAGGAACTGCGCAGTAAATACAATAGTGTTATATATATATATATATATATATATATATATATATATATATATATATATATATATATATAAACACCTCGATGCAGTTCCGTGCGTTGGTCTCTTCACACGAAGGTCAAACTAGTGGTCCCGCCTCCCTCTTGGCCTTGCTTGGTGGAGGAGCGAGTTGAGTTGCTCTCTTGCGTTTTCCACCGCACATAGCCAAGTACACCAGGCTCATCTGGTACCGTCCTGAGCCAGGCATCTCGTCTTTTGAAGACTTCAACTTTTACCCCTGTAACGTTCCTGAGGTCCTTTGGAAGATGGTTAAAAAGTTTTGGGCCTCCCTGACAACGAAGCTATTTTCCTTCAGTGTTGAAGTCCCTTGTCGGGCCTTTAATTTGGGAACACTACAGATTCTGTCTTTCCGATTTTCTAGCGCTGTTTGGATGGTAATCGGGTTTTAGTTTGAGGTTTGGTACCAGTTTTTCAATAATTTTCCATACGTAGATTATGGTGTACCTCTTCTTTCCAGGGAGTACAGATTTAGTTTACGTAGTCTTTCCCAGTAGTTGAGTTGTTTGCAGCCATCAATCTTAGCTGTAAAATGCGTCTGAATTTCTTCTACAGGGTGTCCATAAAATCACACAACATAGGAACATTGTCTATTTATGTCTCCATCAGGCCAAATATGTTGAGGAACATTCAAAGAAACCTGCTTTTTCGTTTACAAACATGTTTTGAGATTGGCGGGAATCATTTCGACCAAATAAATAAAACAAAAATAAACGAACAAAAATGTATTTTACTATGATGCGTGACTATGGACACCCTGTAGTTTTTCTTCCTTTTTATATGGGGACGTCGAGACTGAGTAGTATTCAAGTTTTGGCATGATCAGTGTTTACAGCAGGGGAACCATTACCGTCTTGTCCCTTCTTTTGAACGTTCTTAGTACCTGTCCCGCGATTCATTTTGCTTTGTTTATATATATATAATCACCCGCGCACACAGCCTTTTCAAATGAAAATAGATTAGTTGCAGTTTTCCATTTTTTTAAGTGGTTTAGGCCTTTCATGTAGGCCACCTGTTTCGATTTGCAAGTAAGATAGTTATATGAAGCGTTGAGTTTTTTGTTAAAAAAAAGAAGTGGACCCTTAAGCAACTTCGTTAGTCTGAAAATCCCTAATTGATGACACTGGATTTGCTTATCCCAGCAGAGGCGATGAAGAGATGATTATGTCTGAATTCATGTCTGAATTGATTCTCGAGTTAACCTCTGAGTTGGGTGCAATCTGGGTTTAAATTTGTTTTTTTTTGCTTTCATATCGTTAATTGCATGACGTCATAGGATTGGTGATGTTGAAAAATGTGGCTGAATTATGTTGCAATAATTAGTTTAACGGATTTTCCGCAGAGGAGATTTGTCAAGAAAAATTTCCGAGATTTGTAACGGATGTGAATGAGTATTTCTGTTGTAATTCATTTCACAAAAAAAAAAGGAATAAAAACAAGGTCGCGCAGAGTGCCATTTAAATTGGCACTATTTTAAAATGTTGGTAGAAATAGGCACACCGTTGTTACGGACCTCCTACATTAACAGCAAGGGACTATTATCCCCTCTGGCAGATATATATATATAATATCAATAATAAACTACCGTTCAAAAGTGCCTGTAGGTTTGTCGTTCGTGTTTCCTTCATGATAAAGCGTCCTACGCTGTATCAAATCGCTCTTCAGATTTGTATTATATTAGAACACTTAATAATATAATATGAAAGATTGATTTTTGCTTTTCGTTCAGAATAAATATAAAAATAACCCTTCGAGAGTTTTAAATTGCTATAAAATGGGCATGATATAATAGAGGTTCGTTTGGAGGGTGCCTCAGTGATCAAAGTCGCCGAGATTGTCCATGTTTCGAGAGGAGGATTATCGCCTTCAAGGTCACGATATCATGGAGGGCAATAAAAAAAGGTAGAAACTGACGAGCGTAATAGGGAGCACGGATCTGTTTTAAAAGTCACGTTTGGATCGGTGTTATTTCCCGCTCACTATTGCGTTTATTTGATGCAATTTATTGTCATTTTGACATTGCCCTTTTTGGTGCGTATTCCCGCACATTCGTGAACTTGGACGACAATCTCGGCGACTGAGGCACCACCAGCCAGTCAATGCGAGCCCCTCTAATAACGTGTCCATTTTAGCGCAATTTAAATCTGTTCCAAGGACCATTTTTATATTTATTTGGAAAGAAAAGCAAAAATCAATCTCGGTATATAAAATTAAGTGTTTCACATATAATACAAATACATAGATCGATTTCATATAGGATATGACGCCTTATCAAGTAGAGGACATGAACGAGAAATATACAGGCACTTTCAAACTTTTTAGCGATATATATATATATAGGGTGAACCAAATGTAGGTGGACAGTAAATGATAACGTTTATTTTGAGAATACATATTTAATTTTTTGGTATACTATAATACAAAATAAAATTTAAATAAATTTAGTTATAATATTTAATATAATATAACACAAACATCATAGTTATAATGAACACCATAGTTATAATATAATATAACAAACCGTATTCAACCTACTGTCCATCTACTTTTGGTTCACCGTGTATATATATATATTATGCCTTTGGTTAGCTTCCGGCCGAATCGTTCATTCTGACGAAGGTCAAGCTTTTCACTCCACTTTAGACCTACAGCTTAACGTGGACTCCGAACCACGCCCCACCAGCAGCCCAGCGTCTTAACCACTAGGCCACCCAGGGTACCCATTTATCTACCAACCACTTTCTTTATTGTGTGGAAGGATGAACAGCTGGGTTTTGCTGCGCTCCGGCTGCCGTCATCGGGTCTCGAACCCGGGGCGATGGATTCGTAGTAAGCGACGCTAACCACTACATATATACATATATGAATCGGTCTTCAGTACCACAAAAAGTGACAAAGCTATATCTGACATAGATGCATTCTTTCAAGAGAAATTTAAGGAGAGTGTATAACAGACTTTGATTTTACCTCAGAAGATGTAGCGAGAGCTATAGGACAAATGAAACCACATTCAGCTGCAGGTCCGGACAATTGGAACGCATTGATTAAAAACTGTAAAAATGAAATAGCTACACCTTTATACTGGATATGGAGAAGATCCCTAGACACTGGGGAAATACGGAGCATCTTGAAAAGAGCAAATATTGTCCCTATATATACTGGTCAAAAAAAGAAACGCAATTTTTGAGATTTATTAATAAACATGAGGACTCAGTATGTAGTAAATGATTCTTTAACATAACAAACAGTCAATAACGCGTATGGCCACCCCTAGCCACAATGCAGGCTTGGAGTCTGGCCCTCATCGACCTCAACAGTCTCTGCAGGAAAGCAACAGGGATGGCCCTCCACTCTTCAATAATTGCATTGGTCAGTTCCCTGATGTTCTGCGGCTGATGCTGACGTCTGCGAACTCGCCGTTCAAGTTCATCCCATGCGTGCTCTATCGGTGACATGTCTGGGCTGAAGGCTAGCCATGGTAAGGTCTGCACTTGTCCCTGCAGGTACGCCTGCACTATCCTGGCTGCATGAGGTCTGGCATTGTCCTGTTGCAGGAGCACCAATTCTGGATGTTGCCTCATGAATGGAAGAACATGTGGGTGAAGAATCTCATCCCTGTAGCGCTGGGCAGTCAGAGCTGATAGGCCCACGATAGGTCACGGTGCTGATAAGCCCATTGCAGGCGTCGTTGCATTCTTGCATCAGTGAGAAAAGGACCTCTGTAAGGCCTGCGGGATCGGAGTCCTGCATTACGGAGTCGGTTTCTGACGGTCTGGTCACTAATTCTTCTGTTGTGGATACCAGGTGTCTCTCTGGCTGTCTGACGAGCATTCCGCTGCCGATGACGCAGGTGCTGCAGTACAATGTGGCGATCCTGGCGTTGGGTCGTCACACGAGGTCGCCCACGTCTTGGCAGGTCCTGAACACTTCCTGTGGCATTGTACCGTCTAACAAGCCTAGAGATTGTGCTGGGATGCACATGCATTCGTTGTGCAACTTGGACAGCAGACATGCCTGCATCCAACATGCCCAAGGCACGACCTCTGTTGACCTCTGATAGTCGTGGCATGCCTCAATCGCGGGAAAAGTTTGGTTTTCTCAGCGGGCAGTGTGTATTCTGTGAAGTCAAAGAAAAAATGCATGCCTTCATAAAGAATACATTCAATTTAATCTCTGTTTATTGTTTGTAACAAAATGGCGTCTTAGCCGGGATTAGTCAGGTTTAAAAACATGCACTAAGTGGCTTTAAAAGATTTGAACAAACATTTAACCATAATCTTGAAACTGTGATAATACCACTAACAACTTAAATTTTACACCATATGCAAGCTAATTGCTTTTCTTTTTTTGACCAGTATATGAAGGAGGGGACAGATCTCGAGCAAAGAACTATAGACCAGTCATTGACGTCCCGCCTCACCAAAGTATTTGAAAGAGTAGTTAGAGAGAGAATTGTTTCTTGGAGAGACTGGAAAAATTCAACGAAAATCAGCACGGATTCCGATCAGGTAGATCATGTCTATCGCAACTAATAGAACACTACAACAATATCTTAGATGCACTGGAAGGCAATGACAACTACGATGTCATAGACACGGATTTTGCTAAAGCTTTCGACAAATGTGATCACGGTATAATAGCACATAAAATGAAACATATAGGAATAACAGGCAAAGTGGGAAAATGGATCTACAACTTCCTCAGAGAACGTCTACAGGTGGTCAAAATTCAAGGTATATCATCAGAATCGGAATTACGCACCTCAGTACAACATGGTACAGTACTGGCCCCACTCCTGTTCATTATCATGCCTAACAGACAGACAGCGGAGTAAACATTATTATAGTAACATCCTTTGCAGACGATACAAAGATCAGCAGAAAAATCAGCGATGTAAATGAAGTGGACAACAAAGATGATGACAAAACATTTAACACCCGAGAAATTTTAGCTCTTGAGATATGGTAGAAAAGAGGAACTTAAACCGACTGCATATGCTCCACTGCTCCAGATACAGAAAATTCAGAGAAGCACGAAAGTGATCAATCTGGGGGTAACAATGACCGATGATGCGAAATTCGAAACAAAATCAGATAGCAATAAATAAAGCAAAAAGAGTAGCGGGACAGGTACTAAGAACGTTCAAAAGAAGGGACAGGACATGAATGATTCCCCTGCTAAAAATACTGATTATACCAGAACTTGAATACTGCTCAGTTTTGACGTCCCCCATATAAAAAGGAAGAAACTAATAAACTAGAAGAAACTCGGACACATTATACAGCAAAGATTGATGGCTGCAAAGAACTCAACTACTGGGAAAGACTACGTAAACTAAATCTGTACTCCTTGCAAAAAGAAGAGAGGTACATATGGAAAATGATCGAAAAACGGTACCAAACCTCAAACTAAACCCAATTACCATCCAAACAACACTGGAAATTGGAAAGGCAGGATGTGTACTGTGTAGTGTTCCCAAATTAAAGGCCCGACAAGGGACCTCCTCAACACTGAAGGAAAATAGCTTGGTTGTCAGGGAGCCAAGACTTTTTAACCAGCTTCCAAAGGACCTCAAAAATGTTGCAGCGGTCAAAGTTGAAGTCTTCAAGAGAAGACTAGATGCCTGGCTCAGGACGGTACCAGATGAGCCGGTGTACCTGGCTATGTACGGTGGAGAGCGCAAGAAAGCAACTCGCTCCTCCACCAAGCCAGACCTAGAGGCGGGCCACCAGCTTGACCTTCGTGTGAAGAGACCAACGCACGTAACAGCAACGAGGTTAACGAAGTGTGTGTGTAATATAAATATATATATATATATATTATATTATATATATATATATATATATATATGGTACAAATCCACAAGGAAAAAGAAAAATGATTCCAAGGCCTTGTGTGTATTCAGAAGTACACCTCATCAGGGAATGTACTTCTGAATACACGAAAGGCCTTGGAATGTAGTGGCTAGCGCCCTCACCTTCTTCTACTCAAGAGATGGTGGGGGCAATTTATCATATATATATATATATATATATATATAGGGTGTCCCAAAAAGAGTAAATACTAAAAAATAAAATAACAAGCTAAGGTGTAAGTTTTATTCCCATGCTCTAGTAAACCTCTACACGTTTTTCATCATTTACTATAACCAATCTAATTCTACGTTCAAATTCTTCAATGGCACGCTCCACTACAGATGGGGAGATGGATGTGATAGTTTCCTGAATACGCTGTTTCAATTCCACAATGTTTCTAGGTTTGTTATGGTAAACTTTAGACTTAACATAACCCTAAAGATAAAAATCTAAAGGTGTTAAATCGGGGGAGCGAGCAGGCTATTTCATTGGTCCTCCTCTACCAATCTATCGTCTTGGGAAAGTCTCGTTTAGAAATTCTTGAACGACTCTAGCATAGTGAGGCAGGGCTCCGTCTTGTTGAAAGATTATGGTTTGAAATGATTCAGGAGTTTCTTTTAGTAGTGGCACAAAGAAATCTTTTAACATCTTTAAGTACGAGGCACCTGTAACAGTCCGTTCTTCAAATAAATACGGACCATAAATTCGAGAACTTGACATTCCACACCAAACATTCACTTTGGGCGAATCACGTTCATGTTCAAAGGTCTCACGTGGATTTTCTGGTCCCCAAATTCTACAATTGTGGCGGTTAAGTTTTCCAGATGTATGAAACGTTGCCTCGTCAGTGAAGATGACGTTTTTCAGGAAATTTGAGTCTGAATCAATTAACTCGATTAGTTCCTGGCAAGTAGCAATTCTTACTTCGTAATCTTTAAAAAGTTGATGATGCACTTGCACTTTGTAACATTTTAATTTCAGATTTTTGTGAAGGATTCTGTGAACCGACGATCGTGGGATGTTTAACTCAACTGAAACTCTCCTTATTGACGTTTTTGGATCCGTGTGAAATGCTTCCATAACAGCTTGCGACCTTTCTAGAGACTTACTCGGGCGTCCACAACTCTTTCTCTTAACCCTTTAATGACGGATGGTACCTTAAGGTCCACCAGAAATAATAATAATAATAAATGTTTCTACATGTTTATATATACACTGCGTATCAAATTATTAGCCACTTTGCAAATTTTGAAATTTCTGAGAAACCGCGCAATCAAACCTTGTACGATCCTGAATATATATTGCTCATGTGTATCAACGTTGTCTGTGTACATTTTATGGAGTTATGTTCATAAGTATGGATATGGCAACAATTTAAATAATTTAAGCTGAAATACAGCGTCTCACATTAATAGCCAGGTATAATGAAAACACATTTAAACAAACATTAAAGTGTTTTTTAATTGGATATTCAATGTACAAAGAAAAAAATCATCATAAATATGGAAATAATGAACATAATAATATCAAAATGACCTCATAAGGTTGTTAATAATGGATGTACGATCCTCCACTTGAAAGAACTTTCCTGAGGCGCTCATCCATTGAATTCGTCAAGGTGAGGATCTCATCTGATGAAATGGTACGAGCAGCATCCACAACAGCCTCCCAGAGTGCATCCTTACTCGAAAACTGCCATCCATCTCGATAAACTTGCCTCTTCAGGAGACTCCACATGTTTTCAATCGGGTTGAGATCGGGGGAACACGCTGGCCACTTCATTAATCGAGAGCCAGAGAAGCCTAATTGCTGCAGATATTCCGTAGTTTTCTTAGCCGAGTGTGAGGGTGCATTGTCCTGCATAAACACCAGCGTTCTCTTGAATGTGACCCTCTGCTTCTTGAACCACGGTAGAAGGTTTTCCTTTAAGAATGGAATGTAGGCATTGGCACTCATCTTAACACCGTCTGGAACTCTCCATGGCCCAACCATCATACTCCAACAATGCCTGCCCAAAACATGATGCCACCTCCCCCTTGCTGGCGTCTCAAACGATGAGGACGGTTCCCTCCAATTGTTACCCAACCCTTGCTCCATCCATCTGGTCCATCAAGGGTAGCACGGCATTCGTCAGTGAAGAGGACTTGAAAAATCAATTTTCATGTAGTCCTCTGCCCATTTCAGTCAATTCTGCTTATGAACTACCTTCAGAGGAGGCTTTGTAACAGGCTTGACGTGCTTGGCTACCTTCTTCAGGATGCGACATCTGGTAGCTTTCGACACTTTTTCCTCGCCACAATGTTTGAAAAGTTCATCACTGGTCAGGCACGGGTTTATCACAGCTTCACGCTTGATACGAGACAAGGTACGTTGAGAAACTGTCCTCGACACACCTTTGTCAGCCCTCGAATGGACAGCACCAGGAGCCTCGACGAATCTCTTCACTGTGTGGTGATATCTTCCCAGGATTTTTGATATTTCCAGGGTTGTCTTCCTTTGCCAGCTCAGAGACGATGGTGGACTTCTCATCAAAGGTTAAATCACCTTTGCGACCCATAATCACACACTTATTTGGCACCTGGCTAATAATTTGAGACACCAAAGTCGTTGCTAATTCATGCAAATGGCCGCCGTTTGTTTACGTTTGCGCAGAACGAAATGATTTTAATACTGTATGCGCAGATAGGTGTCGCCATCATTCACTGTCGTGACATTCAGTGACTGAGTGACCTTCACGAATTCAATGGATGAGCGCAAAGTGGCTAATAATTTGATACGCAGTGTAGATGTCATTTAGTTGTTGAGAAAGGAACCCAAAATGCGTGTCATTTCAGTGACTAGTTACTAAAATATTTAGTTTTGAATAACAATAAAACCTATACGTTCTGGTAACAAGAGTGACCGCATATGCTGCGGACTAGTCCTTAAAGGGTTAAGGACGGATCCAGTCTCTTCAAACGTTTTCACCCATCTTTTTATGCTCTTCTTTCCTGGTGCCTGTTTATTGTGTTTAACTTGAAATCATCTTTGTGCTGTGATGATTGATTTACTTTCGTAAACATACCTGACTAGTTCAGCTTTTTCTTGTCGTCGTTGTCATCTGAGGGTGGGTGAAATTCTGTACAGTTTCTATCATAAGATGTGTTTTTGGCCGCCAACTTGCTAGAACGAGCGAGTGAGTGATTAGACCAGGTTCGGAACGAGCAAGTGAATGATTAGTCTAGTCCGGTCCGTAGGATTCGCCGTCACAAGGCCGTTGGTTAGACTAGGCCACCCTTCATGATAAATGATTTCTTTTATGAGAATTTTGTAGAATTTTTTTTGACATTTTAAAGTAACGATATGTTTTTGATAATTACGTATACAGTATCAAAGACTTACATCTTCACTTGTTATTTTAGTTTTTAGTATTTACTTCTAGCATTTTTAATAAAGTTAATATTTCTTTTAGGGTCACACTTTTTGGGACACCCTATATATATATATATATATATATATATATATATATTTTAGTGATGTAGCGGATGTCATTTTTTTCACATCCGCGGATGCGGATGAGGATGTTTGATTTCAACATCCGCGGATGCGGATGAGGATGTTTGATTTCAACATCCGCGGATGAGGATGTCTACATTTTCGTTATTTTTTAGGATATATTCGAGATTTGTTGTGTTTAACGTATATAATAAGTTATTATATAGAGAGAGCTGTAGCTATAATGTAATATAATTGATTAATTGTACAATAATTGCTGTACTTTTCTCTGAACATATAAAATAATATCAAGCATCTAACTAATATAGAAATCAATCAGTGAATTCGTCTGCAAACAAATTCGTTATATTTTGTTGAGTTTCAGCCACAATTAGAAACCATAATTGTGTTACCAGGATGCGGGACGTGAACCCAACTCAAATGCACCCCACCGACCTCTTTCCCCAACCTCCACCCTTATAGAAGAGATCTTTAATTAGCTTGATAACTATTTATATTAAGTTTAAAGTTTTATTAGGCATATTTATAAATGAGTAATTAAAATAAAGTAAACTAAGATGTTCATCGTTTAATGTTCAAACTTAATTATAGGAAGGTTATGCTTAAGGAACATTAATTTTTCTGCCTTTTCTGCTGCCAGTCTGTTTCTCTTTTCATCATATATTAATCCAGCACTGCTAAATAATCTCTCGCTTTGTACGTTTGTTGGAGGACAGGCTAAATGTTTCCTTGCAAGTTTACTCAAGTATGGATAGATATTCTGCGTATTTTTCCACCAACTAATAGGATTGTCACATGCAGCCAGGCGTTTTTCTTGGTGATAGCTCTCGATCATTTTTACTACATCTTTTGACATCGCGTAGGTCTCGTCATTGCTGCTTGACTCAAGAAACTGAGAGACAGATTCTGTGATAGATTTGCTTGTTGAAGGTGTTGGTTCTGTCACTGAAACTTTTATTCTTTTGGTGGGTGGCGAAGCGACAGATTCAAGAGATTGAAGCTCTTCAACTGCTTTGCCAAGTGATGATTTAACTCGTTCTAATGTACTAGGTGAAAATAACTTAGCTTTGTAACGTGGATCTAAGTAGGTTGCAAGAGAGTAACTTCATACAAGAACAGCCTCTCGTCTTGTCGCTTGCATCACTTTTGCGCACAATGAACTAGTTCTATTAATATAGTAGAATTTGATAATTTCCGCTTATTAATGACATTTTATCTCAACGGTCCACATCCGCAGTCCAAAGTGCGGATGCGAGAAAATGTGCGGATGTTCCGCGGATGCGGATGTGACCTACATCACTAATATATATATATATATATATATAACGTAAAGAACGACGCTTGTATAGGAGATTTATATATATATATATATATATATATATATATATAACGTAAAGAACGACGCTTGTATAGGAGATATTCCGCGCAAGATGAGAGAGAGAACGGAAAAAATGAGGTAACCACCCGGGAATCGAACCCTGGATCTTCCGATTGCCGGTCAGATATGATAACCATTACACCATTCCCGGGTGGTTACCTCATTTTTTCATTTGTTTCGTTCTCTCTCATATCTTGCGCGGAATATCTCCTATACAAGCGTCGTTCTTTACGTTAATTATACTGCGTGTTTGTAGTTATATATATATATATATATATATATATATATATATATATATATATATATATGGGTTTGACAAAATTTCGAAACTGTTAGAAATGTATGATTTAATTACTAATAAGGGGTTGGACCACCCTTTGCTTGCAGAACAGCTTCAATTCTTCGTGGAATTGATTCATACAAGTTTTGAATGGTTTCTAGTGGAATGTTTAACCATTCCTCAAGAAGGAAGGCTTCAAGCTCATTAAGAGATAAAGGTGGTGGAAATCTGCTCCGCACTTTCCTTTCGAGAACTGACCATAAGGTTCAATAATAATTAAATCTGGCGACTTGGGAAGCCATGGAAGGCGTTTGACTTCATCCTCATGCTCTTCAAATCAAGAATGTACCCACTTAGCCGAGTGTATGGAGACATTATCGTCTTGAAATATGGCAACATCTGCGGGAAACAATGTTTGCACCATGGTAAACACCCGGTCAATTAAAATGTCCTCATATTCATTTGCAGTAATTCTGCCATGCAGTGCGATGATAGGACCCAATGAATGCCACGATATCGCTGCCCAAACCATTAGTGACCCTCCTCCATGCTTGAAGGTTGGTAAGAGGCAGTCAGGGTTGAAAGCTTCTTTTAGCTTTCTCCAAACATAAATTCGCCCTGATGTTGGAAAAATGGTAAAGGGGACGATTCATCTGACCATATTACTCTTCCATTGCTCTAAAGTCGTTTTTGCGCTCAATGCACCAGGTCCCGCGCTTCGTAGCATTCACATCCGTAACCAGTGGTTTAGCGATGGCAGCTCTACCATGGATTCCAGCTTGTGAAGCTCACGACGAACTACTGTTGTTGATAGTGGATCGTTTAGACGTAAATTGAATTCTGTGGTTATTCTGGTAGCAGTTGTCTCGTGTTTTTTCGCGACAATCTTTTTCAACGTCCGTCCGTCTGTCTGTCGGTAAGCTTAGGCTCGCGACCACTGTTGTTCTTTGCGGATGTTGTCTTCCCCCGTTCATTGTATGCCGCCATCACCTTGGATACAGTTCTTCTTGAAATGTTGAACAACCTTAAGGTTTCAGTTACTGACGCACTTGCCATCCGAGCACCAACTATTTGACCTCTGAAAATCTGAGATCCTTCATTATATTATTTATTAAAAAAATGGCCTGGAATATAGAATAACGTGATTAATGTTATTAATTTCGTAGTAATCACTATAAGAATCACCATTAGATTCTCGAATAACGGTTTTCTATAACGCGCTATCAATACTAGGGGCACTCACTATATTTTGTCCCACCCTTTTTTCTTAGATAAATAATAATAGGCCATGGGGATGAAATGTTTTTTGGGCCGTAAGTTTGAACTTTCTGCGCTTCACATAACCGGATTTTTCCAGTTTGAACCTCCCCTCCTTGTATAAAACCGCTTTTAAACGCCCTTGTATAAAACCGATGGTTAACGCAGTTTCGAAAATGGCGTCTCACAGTGATGTGCGTCGTAAACAGAGCTGTTATCGAGTTCTTAACCGCAGAGAAAGAAACAGTTGGAAATATTCATTCACAAACGTCTACAAAATGTTTACGGAGATGCTGTTGTTGATCGAAGCACAGTTGGACGTTGGTCTAAACGTGTGAAGTCATCGGAGAGAGGGAGAGCCAGCCTCGATGATGAGCCACGCAGCGGTCGCCCGGCATCGGCTGTCACATCTCTCACTGTGCAACGTGCTAACAGCATCATTCGATCAGATCGGCGTGTCACATACAAGGAGCTATCACTGGAGCTAGGAATTAGTGAAGGAAGTGTGAATACGATAATTCAGCAACTGAGATACTAAAAAATGTGTTCACGGTGTGTTCCTCGCGAAGTGACTGAAGATCAAAAAGCCCAAATAAAAGAAATTGCTTCCGAGTCGTTGGTTCGATACGGGACAGAAGGGGATGACTTCCTTTCACGAATTGTGACTGGGGATGAGACTCGGGTACACCACTTTGAACCTGAAACAAAACGCCAATCCACGGAGTGGCATCACGCGGACTTCCCACGCGAGAAAAAGTTCAAAATGGCTCCCTCTGCAGGAAAGGTTATGGCCACCATCTTCTGGGACACGAAAGGGGTGATTCTGGTGGACATTATGAAGAAAGGACAATCAATCAACTCGGATGCGTATATTGCTACCCTACAGAGACTCCAGAGACGTATAAAGCGAGTTCGACCCGAGAGAAAACTGGAAGATGTCCTTCTTTTCACGATAACGCAAGACCACAGAACAGTTTGCAAATAAGAGAGGCCATCACAAAAATGCGCTCGACTGCGTTATCCCTCTCTCCATACAACCCATGGCACCTTCAGACTTCCATTTGTTTGGACCAATGAAGGATGTTATTCGTGGAAGAAAGTTTCAGAGTGACGATGAGGTTGTTGAGGAGGTTTGGGAGAGATGGCTCCAGCGGAACCCAGCATGGAATAAAGGCCCTCGTTTCGAGGTGGAAGAAAGCCGTAGAAAAGGATGAAGAGACTGCGCAAAAATAAAAACTTGTAAAAACGGTATGCAATTACTCGTGTACAAAATTTCTGGAACTTACAAGGAAACTTGGAAAGAAAAAAAAAAGGTGGGGGGCAAAATATACTTTTCTATCAGGTGTTTCCATTATTTTGTCATATATATATATATATATTATATATATATATAATATATATATATATATTATATATATATATATATATATATAAAAGGGTGGTTCTCATTTTTCGAAGTTGCAAATTTCACCGTCTTACCCCCTCAATATATTCCATTTGACAAAATATGCAAAATCTCAAGTAATTATAAATATTGTTATTGGTGCCGCACAAGGACTCAAATTTAGTTAATTATTGAAACATAAATATATGAATTTTTTATTAGCGTTCCACTATAAGGGCAAATAACAGCAGTTAAAGAAGAGCATAAACTAAAATAGACATTAACTACTGATTAATTACAAACTGAATTGAACTAAACATTTTAGGACTGAAAACATAGTAGATTTGGCCTAGTAGGGATGGTTGCTTATAAGGCACCCTTAAATATTAATTGATTTTAATAAAACTACTTGGGTACACGTTTTATATTAATAGGAAAAAATGTGGGGGTGAGACCCACAAATTTTGGGTGGTTCTTATACGTATAAGAAAATTAAATATATAAAATTTCGGGGTTTCACCCCCGCATTTTTTTCCTCTTAATATAAAACGTGTACCAAAGCAGTTTTATTAAAATTAATTAATATTTAAGGGTGCCTCATACATAGGCAGTAGTCAATGTCTATTTTAGTTTATGCTGTTCTTTAACTGCTGTTATTTGCCCTTATAGTGGAACGCTAATAAAAAATTTGTATATTTGTTTCAATAATTAACTAAATTTGAGTCCTTGTGCGGGACCAATAACAATATTTATAATTACTTGAGATTTTTCATTTTTTTTTTTTTTTTTTTTTTGTCAAATCGAATGTATTGAGGAGTGAGACGGTGAATATTTGCTATTTCGAAAAATAAGAACCACCCATATAAACACCACTATCGGGACCAGACAGAAGTGATCATTAAAGAAAAAAAAAATCTCCGAGGAGAGCTAATGACAAACTTGACCACCTTTTCTTGATCACGTGTTTGAGCTCCATAAAGGATCACACTATTAATTTTGGAAAAGGTGATGCATTTTCGTACTGAAACGAGCTTGCTTTACCTTTTAATTTATTTAACTGTAGAATGAATTTTCCAAAAAAAATAGGCGTGTGTCATGACAGGATAAAGTTAAGACCATTGTGTGTTATTGAAATTAAGGTCACTTTAACAGATTAAGTTTTTAGGAAATATATTTAGCTGGGTAAAACGGGTCACTTTCCATAATGTGAATGTGGTCACTACACCGAGAAAATTTTACATTGTAAATATATAGTTCTTGCCAGTACTACGGAAAAGTGGTCAGTTTAGCGAATGGTATATATATATTATATATGGGATGAATTTCGCAATTAAACACGTGAAATGAATGAATGATGTAAATTCACAAGAAAAAATAAGTTCTTTCGTGTATTCAGAAGTACACCTCGTCAGGGATTCTCTGACGAGGTGTACTTTTGAATACACGAAAGGCCTTGGAATCATTTCTTTTTCTTTGTGGTTTTTACATCGTGTGTGTGTGTATATATATATATATATATATATATATATATATATATATATATATATATATATATATATATACAGGGTGGGCGGAAAGTAGCTCCCTATTTTGGATTGGTAAAAAAATACGTATATTATCCATTTATTTCAGAAGAAATAATATGAAAAGGTAGGCATACATGGTAGGTTTTCTCTAAAATTCAATGTGGGCTCCAACTCTTTCCACCAGCTTCTGGAGCCTCCCAGGAATGGCGTCCACTGACTTTAGCAGGAACTCCGGCGGGATGGAGGACATGACTTCCCAAATTCGGTCCTCCAGTTCTTCCAATGTCCTCGGTTTGGTGCGGTAGACTTCTTCCTTTACCCACCCCCAAAGTAATAAGTCGCACGGTGTCAAGTCGGGGCTCCTGGCTGGCCATTGATGTGGACCACGACGACCCATCCAACGCCCAGGGAAGTGGGCATCCAGCCACTCACGGACAACAAGAGCGAATGGCCAGCCAGGAGCCCCGACTTGACACCGTGCGACTTCTTTCTTTGGGGGTGGGTAAAGGAAGAAGTCTACCGCACCAAACCGAGGACATTGGAAGAACTGGAGAACCGAATTCGGGAAGTCATGTCCTCCATCCCGCCGAGTTCCTGCTAAAGTCAGTGGACGCCATTCCTGGGCGGCTCCAGAAGCTGGTGGAAAGAGTTGGAGCCCACATTGAATTTTAGAGAAAACCTACCATGTATGCCTACCTTTTCATATTATTTCTTCTGAAATAAATGGATAATATACGTATTTTTTTACCAATCCAAAATAGGGAGCTACTTTCCGCCCACCCTGTATATGGAGGTTAGCGTATGCCATTTTACTTCTAGAATCGAGATGAATAGGCCTAGGATACGTAATGAAAATGCGAAAAAAAGTTTTGTCGATTGCATTGTTTCATGACTTCTAAAAGCGGTTAGGTGTATGAGGACCTGGAGGACCTCCACTAATCTCGTGAGTTTGAGGTAGGGTATTAACTTTAGGCCTATTTGTAGACACCAATCGACCAGGGAAGTACTCCAGGGGGACGTTAGGCGGGAGACGAAGTGCTGGAACTCTCGTTTCTCCTGTCACTATCCTCTTTGGCTGATCCTTTTCTCTCTCATCTACCCTGTGAGCGATGCAGCACGCTCTCAAACACACGCTTCTCTCTCTATTCCGAACTACACACGCGTGCATTTTATACACTACACAGCCTTTCCAAAATTAAAAGGAATTTTATCTTAAAGAATCGTTATGATACGAGTCAAATAGAGAAAAGAATTAAAAGTTATATTTTTTCCATGTACAAAGGAGGGGCTAAGAGCGAGTAACCGCAAAAATACCCCCATTTATGAGAATGATAGCCAAAATCAAAGGCTCCGAGCCCCAGGCTCACAATACCATATATATATATAAATTTTTTTAATTTTTTTTTTTTTAAAAGGAGTGATTTTGTAAACTTTTTTCTGTATTAATTTGGTTGTACGCCTAAGCTAAGGCGGCCTAGGGTTACCATACGTCCGGTTTTTCCAATATTTATAACATTGATTTTTGAGGCCATAACACTTGTTCTTATTTATAGATACTCAGTATAGACGACATGTAGTACGCAGTATATATAACACATTAATACAACGTGAGTTGGTAGATACTGATACAAATACACCCCCTATCTCCGGAGTGTCCTCCTTTTTGAAAGTTCAAATATGGCAACCCTAACTGCTAAGCCAAGGTCTCGGTGGTCATCTTCATTCATGTGGAAATTGTTTTCTGTGAACCATGGTTCCGATACTAGAAAAAAAACAAAATATACCAAATGGGCATTTGTTGACCTTCGCACGAGGAAAGGTAGTTAATTCCCGTCCCTAGGGGAGTAGAAAATAGTTAAAATGTGGTTTGAGATACAGTTCAATTCAAAGCGTACACACACGCCGGTTTGTGCGGTTGTCTGTTCAAGGTTATTTCGGCTCGCCACTGACAGGACGTTGTTTCCTCGCCTTATCTACATTTTCAAATGACCCGAACGTACTCCCACTTTATCAACTACATATATCATTCGCACTGATTAACCTAACTTAACCAAATTCAATCTAACCCAACCTATGTTTGGATTAGGCCTAATGTTGGCCTAATTCACAGGACATACTGATGAAATGTCCTATTTACGAAATGTCATATTATAGGATGAATTTCACAATTAAACACGTGAAATAAATAATTGATGCACACCCACAAGGAAAAATGAAAAGCGATTCCAAGTTCTTTCGTGTATTCAACAGTACACCTCGTCAGGGAATGAAGGAAAGGGCAAGAAGCCGTGTATATATATGTATATATATATAGCACATAAAATGAAACTTATGGGAATAACAGGCAAAGTGGGAAAATGGATCTACAACTTCCTCAGTAAACGACTACAGGTGGTCAAGATTCAAGGGGTGTCATCATCAGAATAGAAGTACGCAGCTCAGTACCACAAGGTACAGTGCTGGCCCCACTCCTGTTCATTATCATGCTAACAGACATAGACAGTGGACTAAACAGCAACAGTATAGTAACATCATTTGCGGACGATACAAAGATCAGCGGAAAAATCAGCGATGCAAACGAAGTGGACGCCTTGCAGAGGGACACGAACAAAATATACAAATGGTCAGAAGACAACAATATGACATTTAACACCGAGAAATTTCAGCTCTTGAGATATGGTAAATGAGGAACTTAGACTGCATATTATGCCCCAGATAGACAAGAAATTCAGAGAAGCTCGAAAGCGGTTGACTTGGGGATAATAATGACCGATGATGCCAAATTCGAAACACAAAGAGAAGGGGGACATCCAGGATTGTGGAAATTATAGGGGAATAAAGCTTATGTCACACACGATGAAGGTTTGGGAAAGGATTATAGAGAAAAGGTTAAGAGAAGAGACAACCGTGGGGGAAGAGCAGTTGGGTTTTATGCCAGGTAGGGGAACAACTGATGCGATTTTTGCACTGAGGCAGTTGATGGAGAAACACCGGGAGCGACAAAAGGGACTGCACATGGTTTTCATCGACCTAGAGAAAGCATATGATAGAGTGCCACGCCAGGAGGTTTGGAGGGGTATATGAGAGAAAGGTGTGCCGGAGAAGTACGTTAGGTTGGTGCAAAGTATGTATGAAGGAGCAAGGACCCAGGTTAGGAGTAGTGTAGGTGTAACGGAATGGTTCCCCGTGAGGGTTGGTCTACATCAGGGATCTTCTTTGAGCCCGTACCTTTTTGTTTTGATTATGGATGTGTTGGCCCAGGGGATAAAAGATCAATCCCCTTGGTGTATGCTCTTTGCAGACGATATTGTTCTGTGCAGCAACAGGAGAGAAGTAGTAGAAAGAAAATTGGAGGAATGGAGGAGGGCTTTTGAAGACAGAGGGTTGAAAATCAGCAGAAAGAAAACGGAGTACCTGAGGTTCTACGAAAATCAAGACCCAGAAATTAGTTTAGAGGGAGCGAGGTTAAAGAGAGTAAGTAAGTTTACGTACTTGGGATCGACAGTGGCTGAGGACGGTGAGCTGGACACAGAAATAACATACAGAGTGCAATCTGGTTGGAAAAATGGAAGAAAGTTTCAGGGGTGTTGTGTGACCGAAGAATAGGCGCAAGGGTTAAGGGAAAAGTGTATAAGACTGTGGTAAGACCGGCTATGATGTATGGGGCTGAGTCTTGGGCTATAAAGAAAGATCATGAGAAAAGACTAGATGTAACGGAGATGAGAATGCTGAGATGGATGTGCGGAGTGACAAGGTTGGATAGAGTAAGGAATGAAAGGATAAGGGGCACAACAAAGGTTGGAGAAATCTCGAGGAAGATACAAGAAAGTAGACTGAAATGGTATGGACATGTGATGAGAGGGGACGAAGATTATGTGGGTAAGAGAACGATGAATATGGAGGTGTATGGCAGGAGAAAGAGAGGCAGACCGAAGCGAAGGTGGATGGAGAAGGTGAGGGACGATTTGAGGGAGAAGGACTTGTCGGAGGAAGAAGCCCAGGACCGGGCTGTGTGGAGGAGGCTGGTCAGAAACGCCGACCCCGCATAGAGGCGGGAACGGGCGAAGAGAAGAAGATGCCAAATTCGAAACACAAAATCAGATAGGAATAAACAAAGCAGAGAGAGTCGCGGGCCAGGTACTAAGAACGTTTCAAAAGGAGGGAGTGGGACAAGACAGTAATGATTCCCCTGCTGAGAACACTGATCATCATACCAAAGCTTGAATACTGCTCAGTGTTGACGCCCCCCATATAAAAAAGGAAGAAATTAATAAACGAAGAAACGCGCGCACATTTCACAGCTAAGATTGATGGCTGCAAAGAACTCAACTACTGGGAAAGACTACGTAAACTAAATCTGTACTCCCTGGAAAGAAGAAAGAGGTATACCATAATCTACATATGGAAAATGATCGAAAAACTGGTACCAAACCTCAAACTAAACCCCATTACCATCCAAACAACACTGGAAAATAGGAAAGGCAGAATGTGTAGTGTTCCCAAATTAAAGGGCCGACAAGGGACCTC
>JAJOZX010000762.1:822500-967500 GCA_023014485.1 Bathynomus jamesi | reverse complement strand
ACAATTTTAATTATATACTTTTTTTGCAGTACTTTTGCTCATCATCTCAATTATTGATCCATTTGATCGAACTATATTGTGAATTCTTAAAAGATAAAAATCTAATTTTACAATTGATAACGCCTCATTATTTTATCTCAGACTTCAAGAACTTAAATATTTGTTATCAACTGTTTGTGTATCAAGTAGAGATAGCCAGTCGTCGTAGTTCATTCGTGTATGTGATTTAGAAGCCTCGTAATTGATAGCCGTTTTTCTAGGAATTGGTTTATTTTTGTAGCAAATTCTTTTTCGTTACGATTTGTTCTCGCGGCTAAGGAAACCTTATCGATAAAATGAAATAAATTGAGAGCGGATTTGTGTAGAGGATTTGAGTCCTTGTAAGGCCCTTAACAGCGGAAGTATTTCTTCTCGCACGCTGTGACGTAATTCATTCCTCTTTGTCAGACGGGCCAATGGCTGAAACTAGCAATTGTTAGGTTTGTTTTCACTTGAAGCGCACTCTTGGCTTATTTGTCGCGTTCAACCAGTGATAAGTATTGATTGTAACTTTTAACTTTGGGGGGGGGGGGGGGGAGAACAGTTTAACAAAGAAAAAAGAAGTACAAAAATGATTTGTAAATTGAGTTGAGGAGACCTACCCACTTACCTACCTCATAAGATAAATGTACTTTGTAGTGGAATTGGCCAGTTTGCTTACGCACCTATCCCTTACTCCAATTAGAGATGGTTTATCCTCATTTCGCCTTTGTGTCTTGTACCCTGTTATCTCTGTACTTGGGTTTTGGCATCCATTCGAGTACTTGTGTATAAACAAGGACACGATCCGTCCTCCTGTTTCTCGTGACACACACACACACACACACACACACAACACACAACACACACACACACACACATATATATATATATATATATATATATATATATATATATATATATATAATAATCATCTCAAATAATGCGTCTCAGTGGTGTAGTGGCTAGCGTCCCTGACTACGAATCCATCGGCACCGGGATTGAGACCCGGTGACGGCAGGCAGCGCACAGCAAAACCCAGCTGTTCATATTTCCACACAATAGTAATAAAAAAATTTGGTTGGTAGATAAATGGGTACCCTTGTGGTTAAGACGCTGGGCTGCTGGTGGGGCGTCATTCGGATTCCACATTAAAATGTAGGTCTAAGGTGGAGTGACAAACTTCACCTTCGTCAGAATGAAAAATATAGTTAGTTTCTTAGTTTCTTAGTTTCTTAGTTTCTTCGAAGTTTTTGGAACTTAATCTGCTCTTCGATTGGATAATGGTTTGTGGTTGAAGTTGGTTTGGGGACACGCAATAAATTCCTCGTAACTACTCTGATAATCAAATTATTTGTACTTGGTGAACAACTTATGAGTAAAAGCCATATATTTCGGAAACTTTTGCACTGGTATCATGAATGTAGAGAGTCTATATGTTAACTATTAAAATTGAGTCGGTATCTATCCTCAACGAGATACTTTTCAATTTTAGTACATCCGATTCGAGAGTACGTTCATTTTTCTTTCGTTATCGGACTTCATTATCCCTTTCGTGGTTTCGAGAAATAAACAATTATGGTGTTTTTGCTTGGATCGAGTTTGGCCACTTATCCCAGCTGGTTTGACGTCATGGGGCGTGGCTAGTGAGCGTTCTAATAGTTAAAGATGTTGTGGGTTCTACCCTTTTAGTTCGATCGGGATACAGAAGGCACCGAGTACCACGAATTAGGTATGGAGGGAAGGGAAGTTGGCAGGGGAGAGTAGAGGCTGAAAGAGAAATAGAGAAAGGCAAACCAGACGTTGACAAGCTTCTTTGTTGGATCAAATTAGATCTAATTTTGAGAAGCGGTGGAAAGTTTTATTAATTGAGAAATGTTATTCGTCGACTCGAAAGTGGTTTTTTTTACAATAACAATTTGGGGACCACGAACGTGGCGCAGTGTCTTGTTTAAGAAATTGAGATTCGTTAGTACGAAGATCTGATAATTTGAGTGGACCATCATAGCGCTACTTGGGTTAGACAGACAAAAACAAAGTATTTTTATTTTATATATATATATATATATATATACACACACATATACACGATTGGGTGCCATTGCAATTTACAAAGAAAAAGTGAAATTTTTCTAAATGTAGTTTGATTATCGGAGGTCTAAAGGCATAGTTTATCCGGTTGTCTCGCACTTCATAATAGATTACTCGATACATCCGGTGAGGCCTCGGATGAGTCACTGTTTTACCGTATTCGTTTTCACTCACGTACGTGTGTGTCACCGTTGACGTTCATTATCGTTAATACGGTTAATTTTATATAATTATGTAGGTCTAGCACTGGAATTGTTGTAAACCCTAATCGAGTCCTTTTGCTTTATCATTATTTTCAGTTTGATAAAATGTGTAGGATATCCCGTTTTAGTTCTCATAATTCACACACACACACACACACACACACACCAATACGTACTCTGATATTTATATTCCAAATCCCCCAAAGTCGTCTATTCCCCCGTATTGCTTGTTTCAAAGACAATTGACAGTTTATAAGGCTGCAAATATACGAAGGGTATGTTAAGATGACCCTTTTCAGATTTAAAGTTTGAAATATTTTGTGTCCTTATTTTGGGAACAGTTTTATTATTTTCAGAAAGTGTTCATCTTTGACCGTCCAAAAATGTAAAATCGTTCCAGTGTTCATATCGAAAACCCGCTTTTTTAGTGTATAAAATTCGACATTCACTCGAGTTAAATGTTCGAGTGGTTGAAGTTCCAGTTTGTGAAGCTACAGCTCGTATGATAGGTTCTTTAAAAGAAAATAAGTCTGGATGAAATCCTTTATTTGTAGTATTATACTCTCTGTCCTTACACACCCCATTTAAAGAGATTCCTCTGCCGAGCGGTGCCCCCCATAGTACTGTGAGGTATTGAAAAACTCCTGATCTTCATTTGCCCCACAAACACCTTTAAATGGGAGACCCAAAATGGGTGCACACATTTTTCTACATTAATGTACAGTCTTTACAGCCACACCTACACTTTTCCTCCTTAGTATATATATTGTAATGTATATGGTTGTAAATTGTGACTTGGTCCGCAATTAATATGGACTGAGACTTATTTTTGGTTGGCAAGGTACTGGTAGTGATGTATACGTAATGAAATTGACTGGATTCTTTGGATCTGATATATTTGCATGTCGGTTATAAATAGATATAGAGTGTAACATATTTGTGGATAGTAGTCTATTATGACTTGATCCTCTGGATCGAGAGATTCGATCTTTAGTTTTTAATTGATAATTAATTAGTTTTAAATTGATAATTAATTAGTTTTGTAAAAATTGGTTGTTGCCAATGTACAGGCAGTTTTTACATAGTGGAGCCACCTCGATGGGCCGAAGTGGCCCCTAGTGTGCCCACTATAAAAGTTTCTTATCTTCTTTGTGGTTCGAAATCCACGTAAAATTGTAGGTCCCCTTCGCCACCACGGAGGACATGCACAATACACAATTACGCACACAGTTAGGTAGACCAGCCATGAGTGGATCCTAGGGTCTTTGTTGGTCTGAAACATTATAACATTACATTATAACATTATTTTTTATTTTCATTAAAAAAAAAGTCATTTTAAAAGGGTGACCCCCCCCCCCCCCCCCAAATCCTAATAATCTTTAAGCTATAATTAGCAGTGGGTAAAATTATCGTAGGGATAATTTGAAGTTTATCTTATTAGATAAAATTTATGCAGTCCGTACGTTACTGAATTGCGTCTTTGCTCGTGGAAGTTTGAGAGACATAAAAGGAACCTACCCTAACCGATTACGTTTCAGAAGTGATGGTATAGGCATTGGGGCAGCAGAGACTGGCGTAAGTGATCCTTTTGAATTAATTCCATTTCTCCCGAAATATTTTCAAGCTATTTTCGCTTTCAACGTGGCAATCGCAATTTCTGAATGAAAACTCGTCAAAACAAATATCTCTCTTAGGATGTATGATCATGTTCAACACGAGAGGGGTCCATTTATTTCGCATAAAAATAAATGATTGGCTGAATAGGCTCGTTTGCCGATAACTTGGGGAAAAGCGAATTTGCACTCGATATCGATTGGGAGTCCTTTTTCTCGTTACATTTTCGAACATTTTTTTACCGTTTCTCTCCCTCGTTCATTTAAGTGTACCATCATCGAATTTGTTTCTCGAAGAGCGCTTTCTCATTCGCTCGAATGCCGCCATATTAAACTTTTAAAGAAACCTTTTTAAGGAGTTTAATAACTTTTCCCCGTTTTTAAAATTAAAATAATTTGTCCTTTAGGTTCAGTCGGAGCGGCACGCCTCGCTTAACTTCGTTCGGTTTCGTGTATGTGCGCGAATACGTGGGTGTGCGCGCGCGCGCGCGTGTGAGATTGTGACACCGGCACTCTGTTGTGGTACTCTTCAATGACCCTTTCGCTCAATCGACACCGACTCCCTCTTCCTCCTCCGCGATTCATTTCCGATTCGAGAGATTCGTAAAAGGGTATAGGGGAAGAAAATAATGTACGGCTTTATGAAGATTTAATCGACTAATTAATGCCATTAAATATTCACATTTATTTTTTTCTTTCAGATGTAAAGAAGATTGTCCCTCCAATGGCGCGACACGAATCCTTTTCATCTTTCATTTAAATTTGTAAATGTATGGATTTTTGTTTTTCTATTTTTTCAAATTTCGTTCCATGGTGAGATCCGGAATATGGCTATATTGCAATTAAAATACTCAGTGATACTATTCTTAGCGATGAATTATATATATATATATATATATATTGTATGTATATGTATAAATATATATTGTATGTATATGTATAAATATATATTGTATGTATATGTATAAATATATATTGTATGTATATGTATAAATATATATTGTATGTATATGTATAAATATATATTGTATGTATATGTATAAATATATATTGTATGTATATGTATAAATATATATTGTATGTATATGTATAAATATATATTGTATGTATATGTATAAATATATATGTATGTATATGTATAAATATATTGTATGTATATGTATAAATATATATTGTATGTATATGTATAAATATATATTGTATGTATATGTATAAATATATATTGTATGTATATGTATAAATATATATTGTATGTATATGTATAAATATATATTGTATGTATATGTATAAATATATATTGTATGTATATGTATAAATATATATTGTATGTATATGTATAAATATATATTGTATGTATATGTATAAATATATATTGTATGTATATGTATAAATATATATTGTATGTATATGTATAAATATATATTGTATGTATATGTATAATATATATTGTATGTATATGTATAAATATATTGTATGTATATGTATATATAAACCTTTTCAGTCGGAGTTCTTATTCAAAGGAGTGTCAAAAGTGATGATAATGATTCGGCTTTTATTTTTTCATCAGAATCGTTGATTTTCTTATTTTTTAAAACGATGGAATCGACATTATTTGCTTCGTCTCCCTTCTTTTTATCACTTATCTTCAAAGCCGATATGAACTCACGATTCTTTGGCCTTCGGTAGCCTTAATCTCTCCTGGTGTCGCCAAGTGACTGGTTCAAGCGCTGACGAAGGTCGCCCTCAAGCGTTTAGTTCATCGTTTGTGTGTACAAAGGGTATATATATATATATATATATATATATGTATATATATGAGAACATGTTCGGATGCAATAGTGTTTATATTATTTCACATTGATTTTAGTTTATATAATTTATTGGTAATTTTATATATATATATATATATATATATATATATATTATATATATATATATATATTGTACTTTCTTAATTTGTATATAGCTACAATAATAATGTGAGGCCTCTACTTAAAACTAAACTTAGCCCACCTACAACTTTACAGGGTGCGAATGAGATATCAGAATTTTTATTGATCAATGATTATATGGTTAGTATTTCCAAATGGTGTCTTATATTTTTTAAGACTTCCTGAGTTTGTGATGTCGCGTGATTGCTACTTAAAATGATACTCTCAAAAAAATTACAACATAACTACTCCTTCCAGTTTTAACTATAGGTATCCAGTAAGACAAAAAAGTATTTTTGGAAATAGAAAGTTCAGGTTGATTGGCTGGTGTAGTTGTAGCGAGTAGGAGTGTGTATGATTATTCAGTGATTTGTTGAGAAACGACACTGCATTTAGCACTAGTTACCGAAGATGAAATTAGATGTACGCTGCTGAAGGTTAACTTTTTTTTTTTTTTTATTCGAAATTTTATTTTATTATTAACTATATGTATATAATAATTAACTGCCTAGCTTCCATATCTTAATTTTGTTATATGCTAGACAATAATTTTTATACCGTTGCTCATTTTATAGGATTATGTTATTGCGTAGTTATAACTTCATTTGTTTTGAAGTTAAGTAAATGCATTTATTTCACTAACCAAATTAATGTTACTTTGAGAGAAAACATATTGTTAATAATTCCAGAATTTGAGAGGAGAGAAGAGATTGTTTTTTACACTTTCATTTTGGAATAGAACATTACCAGGTATAATCATTTTCTTTCTGAATCAATTTAAAGAGGCAATCATACAAATTTTTTGATTTTTTTTTGATTCATTCATTAAGTATTGTTTAAAGGGTAAAAAATATCAGTCATTTATTGCGAAGGCAACTAGATTTATTTTATATTCATATCAAAACCATTTTAATTTTCTACTGAACGGTTTTTCTCGCATTCGTCTTTCTCATTCGCGAATAAAACGCATTAATATTAGTTATAAGAGGGGAACTGAATGCGAGAAACAAATTCAATTATTAAACGAATTATATTTAGTGTATTAAAAAAAATACAATAAAAATGCTATATTACCATAATCATTTGAAAGTACTGTAATTACATTTTTTCTTGGGTGATGGAAGTGAATCGAGACAAGATATTCATCGAAAGGGAAGTCATTTTCATAACGCAGTTTGTAGGTATTCGTCTCTGTAAAAAGTATTTGTAAGTTTAAAGAATTTTTATTTTGCTACAAACTAATACAGTGTTAAATATCATTTAACAATTTATGCACGCTTTCTCGTTCCTCCACTTCCATCATCCAATTAAATGTGCTCATAGGGTTTAAAATTAACATGAATGAATTTGTTATATAAATTAAATGTATTTTTAAGGTAAATTTCATTTCTCTCAGTTTTGAGAGAGACCTCCATTCCCCCCCACCACCCATACTAACGAAACCATGTACTTGTGGTATTTCGGAGATCTTTTTAAGGTAAATTGTACTAATCAAAGGTGGTCTTTCAGGGGGCTGAAGAGTTGATAGTACGAGGAAGCAAGATTCAGGCTATATAGTAGATGTTACCAATTGGCTACTGGAAGCTGTTAAGAAGAAGAAGAAGAAGTTGGGATATAACTAAAACTGCGTGGGGGTGAAAGTCAAGGTGACGGTCATTTGTGACCACAAAAAGCCTTTTCTGTAACGATGTAAACGGGTATTGCGAATCACTACAAAAACTAAGGAATGCCGTCTGGCAGAAGATACCCTAACACTCGCCCACACGTGACTTCTGCCATATTTCAACTTCAGTGAACATTTGTCACCCATCTATCGTACAGCCCGGATTTTGCTGCTTCATACTATTAACTATTCATTGAAAGACCACCCAATATACGAAGTATAACTATTAAACTTTCTCATGGTATTACGAGATAGTAAGAATATATGAACAATGTTATAAACATTCATAAGCTCGCTTAAAAATAAAAAAAAATAGCCTTTTTACCCTGATACTGAAACACGGCAATGAAATTAAGCACCCTTATAAGCCCTAGTCGAAACGTGCTCGTAACAATCACAACTCAGAGTGCCTGGCCAAGATTCTTAACTCCAAGTCTTCGTGCAGTTTCTCGGTCTTTCTTCGCTGCTTCTGCAATCGTTCTTCCAAAATCCGTCTTCCCTCCGTGTCCGACGCACTCAAGATCTTTCCTTGTCTTCGTCAGAGAGATCGTCCGACAGCTTCCCTAAACTTATTTTATTCAATTCGAGTGACAAGTAGCTTAGTTTGTGGAGCCTCGTTTCGTAATGTTTCAACTCTGTCTACAACATAAAAACTTATTAATAACTTCACACTTTAATAATTTCTATATTACCATTTTCAGATCGACGTATTAAAAACGTTGACAATCTACATACCCTAATTTGTAAATGTCTAGTCTAGCTTCATTAGAAACTTTTTTTTTTCCTCCTAACTAACAAATGATTCGGGAATGTCTAACCTAGTTTATTTAGTACGACGAGTGTCCAGAAAATTTTCAGCAGTTTTTTTAAGATAAACTACCAGTTGGAATGAAATGATGTTGAATGAAGTCTACTTTACCCCTCGAAATGGCCTCTTCGTACTTCCGCCAAACCCAAAATTTTTGCTCGTTTCCAGTGGACAGTTGTCATCCATCCACCGTACAACCTGGTTCTTGCTTCCTCAGACTATAGACTCTTTAGCCCCCCCCCCCTTAAAAGACCACCTTCAAGGAATGTACTCTACCTCGGAACAATTCCAAGATACCACGAAAACGGGTTTGTCAGTAGGGCAGGAACTTCGACCACATGGGAATACACTCACTGTCCGGCAGAAGTACATAACGGCCAATGATGAGTATTTCCAGAGAGCTGGGGGATAAAGTAGGAACTTGCTCTCACTTTCAAGTTACATTTCATTACAACCATTAACCTTTTAACGTCAGAATTGTTTGTAGGGTTAACCCTTTGACGACCAGTATACGTTTCTTTGAACTTAAAAGTTTTGTTTTACAATTAGATATTAGTAACTATAGTCACTTAAATGACCCATTTTTGGGTTAATTTTCCGACAACTAAACGATACCTGTATAAACATGTAGATGTATTTGTAGAAACGTTGCATCATTGTACAATTTATATTATTATTTCCGTTGGGACAAATATGTCCCTTGGTCCTCAAAGGGTTAAGTTACGAAGTTATGCGTTTTCATAATTCATCAGGTCATCCCATAAGTAATGTCGTGTTTTAGATCTGAATTGGAAGGACGAAAAAAAACAACTTTTTAATCTAGTATATATTTTCCAACGGAATCAGTGACACACTGCCAACGTCCTACAAGCTTTTCAATGCCATGTTTATAAAATTCAGGCGGTTTTGAGGCAAAAAAACGTACGAAGACTGGTGTGCAGGTCATCTAAAGAAGTATACTGTTTCTCGTCAAGATAGTTTTGCAGACTCCTGAAGAGATGATAATCTGAAGCCGCAAGGTCTGGAGGATGTGGAAGTTTTTCCCCACCCAAGCTCCTCAATTTTTGCAGAAGTGATCCGAGCGGTATGAGGACGTGTGTTGCCGTGGTGGAACACGAGTCCTTTCCGATTAGCCAAAGGTGCTCTCTCTTCTTTTAGTGCAGTGTTCAATCGATCCAGTTGTTGATAGTAGACTTGAGCGGTGATTGTTTGGTTGTGTGGTAAGCAGGGCTGTGGAGTCGGTGATAAAATTTTCTGACTCCGACTCCAGAAATCTGACTTGCATAATTCCGACTCCGACGGAATGTTAAGGCCAAATTGATTAAGATTAGCTTTATTAGGCCAATGGAGATTCATAAACAAGGCATTTCGTCACCACCACATGACTCATCAGGTTACTTAGTGGCTATAACTATGCCTTAATGCCTTTTTTCTCTCTATTCAAAAATCCCAAAATACAAACTGATTGAAGCTTAAACAAAATAAGATTATTATTGGTTTAGCAAATTAATATGTTTTTGTATTATTATAAACATCCGTAACAAAATGTACTAACCTAAACTGAATTTTTTGTTCTTAAAAAAAAAAGGATCGCTTCCATTAAATCTTCTTTCAGTGATGCTTATCAAAATTATCAAATTGAAATCTAAAAAAGATTTAGGGTTGCTAGTACAAATTTTTAAATTTCCTTATTATTAATTATAAGCAACTATATTTATATATTATACAGGGTGTACATAAAGTCAGGATCTATTTTTGTGAAATAATTATTTTTTTTTCTATTTTTCTTTTCAGAAGCCCTTAGAATGAATACAGAAGAGCGTGTGGCAATAGTAATTTGGCGAATCGCGGGAAAGAAATACAATGACAGAGAAGTTTAGAAGGAGATTTCATAAGCCGGGGCCAATAGACAAGACAATACGAAAATTGGTGAACAAATTTAAACGAACGGGATCTGTAAATGATGAAGCAAGATCAGGACGACCGTGTATGTCAGATCTTACCGTGAATGCAGTACGCGGAATTATCACTGAGGAGCCACGTACGTCCGTTCGTGCTGCATCACACAGACTCGGCCTCCCGACGTCATCTGTGCACAAAATTCTGAAAGTTAATTTGCAGAAGAAAAGCTATCATTTGCAGGTTTTACAAGATTTACATGAGGAAGATTTCCCTCGACGAAGTGCTGTGTGTGCTGATCTCGTAGAACAAATCTGGAGTGATAATTTAATGGACAACATTCTCTTTAGTGATGAAGCCACTTTCCATACGCGTGGAAAAGTAAATCGCCATAACTCGAATTTGGGCAGATGAAAGACCGAACGATTTCGTCCAAAATTGGGAAAGAGAGACACCTAAAGTTAATGTCTGGATGGGTTTAACAAAATCTAAGGTTTATGGTCCTTTTTTCTCTGCTGAAGCTACAGTTACGGGGCTTATTTATCTGGACATGTTGCAGCAATTCCTTGAACCTCAGCTGATTGGGGATAGGATTGTTAGTACCGTCGTCTATCAACATGATGGTGCTCCTTGTCACTATGCCAAAATTGTTCAGGATTATCTAAATGGACGTTTTCCAAATCGCTGGATCGGACGCGGAAGCAACTGACTTTGGCCAGCGAGATCACCAGATTTAACCCCTTTAGATTTCTTTGCATGGGGCTTTATCAAATCGCACGTCTATCAGACGAAGATTACGAGTCTTGAAAACTTACGTACACGTATACGAACTGCTGCAGATAACATAACCCCGCAAATGCTCCAGAATGTGTTTAGAAATGCTGCGGAACGATTTGAGCTGTGCAGGGATACTGATGGGCGTCACGTCAAATCCTACTCTTAATTATTTAATAAATGAATTCCATATAATTTCCAAGTGCTTCACAAAAATAGGTCCTGACTTTATGTACACCCTGTATATTATTTATATATTAAAACACTAGGTTAAATCTATTTTATTCATAAAATTGAGCTAGGCCTAGCCCTAGGCTACTATGGTTATAATTGAAGGATTTGCACCGACTCCGACTCCATCCAACTATGCACTTCCGACTCCGACTCCATTCAAAATTGACCGACTCCACAGCCCTGGTGGTAAGGTTTCAAGGTGTATTACACCACCTTTATCCCACGAAACACTAAGCAACACCTTCCGAGGGTGAAGATTTGGTTTTGGATGTGGTGTCCCTGGTTCTCCGGCACAAACCCACTGTCGACGGCGCTTAACATTCTGGTACAGTATCCACTTTTCATCACCAGTCACTAAACTGTGCAAAAACGGCTCTTGGAGATCACGGAAATGAAGAGCTGTGCTAATGTTTACCCGCACCCTCAGATTGTCGACCGACAATTCATGTGGCACCCATTTTCCTAACAGGCACTTTCCCGAGTTGTTGCAAATGTCGATGGATGGTGGACGGGGATAAATTGAGTTTCTGGGCCAATTCTTCGACAGTTGTTGAACAGTTTTCTTCAAGTGCGGCTAACAGCAGGGCGTCCAGAGCATGCTGCATCTGTCAAACAGCAGTCGTCACCATTCCTAAACTTTTGAAACCATGTTTGACATTTCCTCACATGCAGAATATCGTTGCCATAAACGTCCTGAATGTTTCGCGTTGCTTCACTAACACTATTCCCTTTTTTGAACTCGTAAAGCATTATATGCTCTTCTGATACTGCCATGTTTATGAGGGGTTCACAAAGCAAAACACGCGTCTTCACTGGTCAAGGTCTGTAAAGTATGTAGCGAAACACGATAGATCTCCTCTTAGATATAACCTTCGAAAAATTTATGCTTAAACCGAGTAGGACTAGTTTAAACTTAATCTATCGTAAATTTTTTTTTACTTCTGTCAATTAGCCACTTCTTTCTAGGACGACATTTTTAATTTTCTATTAATGTATAACAAATTTTATGCTAGCAAAGCTCAGTAGTTTTAGTTTATAGATGAGCAAATATTTCCTTTTTGTTCCCAATACCAATCTAAGACCCAATCTCTCAATGGAATGGGTATGAATGACTCTTCCATCAGTGCTGAACCCCAGCATACACATCAGCTGTGACTGCTGCTACTCTCTTCTAAATTCATGTTTACTCCTCTTTCCAGCATTCTTGATTTCGTCTCGCATTAACCCATACGTATATAACAGGTAAAAACCTCAAAGATAAACACTAAAAAACGCGAAGCTTTTCGAGAGAACTTACTCTCTTCATTCAGATGAGCAAGACCAAAACTGGTAGTACGAATCAAAATTTTAAAAATAAAGGCTCTTACTTCATGCACTTCAAACGGGCGTAAAATTTTCCGAAAAGTGAGAGATTTTAAAAACACCAAATTGGTCATGAGATAGTGAGAAAGTTCCGTTTTATATTAAAATTGTTAGTATTTTTTTTAGCAAGGGATTCAACAAATTTTTGTTTATCATATCATCGTTTTTAAAACTAACTAAGCGTTAGTTATGTTATGTTCGTAATTAAACGATGTCTGCAGGGCCGTATTTAAACTGTTGATATAATCGTCTTCGCAAATCGGTAGTTTCACCAACATAAGTCTTGGAATAGCCTCTACATGAATCTTATTTACTCCCTCAGTTTCTTGCAAAAAAAAAAAAAAAAAAATCCATTATCTAAACCTTCTTTCAATGTTGAAGAGATCTGTGATCCCAAATTAAGTTGAGAAAGAATGGTGTCCCGCAGTGACTGCGCATTAAAAGGTACCACCAAAACATCCCGAGAAAGTCTTATTCTTGACATTATTAATGTGAAACTTCTTTTTGGCAACTCGCAAATTTTTCTCAATAAAAGTGGGAGAATATCCCAATTTCATAAATGAATTCTCGATATAATAAAATTCGGAGTGAAGATAAAAGGGGATATTCTCAGGAGAATACTTTTTGTGGATAATCTATGGGAGGAAAACCAACGAACATAAACGTTAGAATGGGTGAATCTATTGGTAGGTCGTCTGAAAATTGGAACGTCGAGGAACAAGTGTGTTCAATGGTGAACTTGACAGAAGGTAAAACACTGTTCAATCTGCTCAGTATATAATTATAATCCAATTCCAGCGGAAGCGCAATAGCAATGTCTACTCGAAAAGTTCCATAAATAAATTACTCAGCGTAGCAGATAGAAGAGAACCCATACTGAGATCGTCTTTGTCTAAAAAATATATTATTTCATACAAAAAAAGAATTCGTTAAACATAAACGAATTAGTTTTAAAAAGAGGGGCAGGGAAAGCCAAACGTATATAATTTTCCAAAAGAAACTTCTAAATAGGACAAACTTATTTGGACAAGAACTTTCCGAAAAAGGGAAGCAACGTCAACGCTAACTATTCTTTCGTTGGTCAAACGCACATTGCCTCCTTTATTTAGGAAATTGGTAGTTTTTTATATGGACATTAGAAATATTGGAGAGCCATTTGGACAATTTGTAAATGACACTGCCAAGGTTAAAATTAATAGGCCGTAATGGGATGTTAGGTTTATGAACCTTAGGCAAATCGTAGAAATAAGGCGACTTAGGAGAATAGGCGGTGAACTGCTTAACGAGATGCGGAAAATTCTTAAATAAAAGTTTAACTCCTAAAATTCCGCTTTCGTTTCTCGTGAGCAATAATTCTAATGCCCACATAAAAAAAAACTGTTGATTCCCTAAATGAAGGCGGCAATATATGTTTGACCAACGAGAGAATGGTTAGCTTTGACGTTGCTTCCCTTTTTCGTAAAGTTCTTGTCCAAATAAGTTTGTTCTATTTAGAAGTTTCTTTTGGAAAATGATATACGTTTTGCTTTGCCTATCCCTCTCTTTTTTTAAACTAATGTGTTCATTTATGGAACTCTTCCAAAAAAAGTGTTGTTCCGAAATCCTTAATCCAGAAGTTCCTTGGTATAGATACGTTAACGACATTTTTGTGCCGCTTCCCCTGGAATTGGATAATTATATACTGGGCAGACAAACAGTGTTTTAACCTTCTGTCAAGTTTACCGTTGAATTAGAACAATTCAACCCTTTCGTTCCTCGACCTTCCAATTATCAGCACTAACAATAGACCCGCCTTTACTCTTTTCGGAAAAGTTTGTTCGTTGGTTTTCGTCCCATAGATTAATTATCCACAAAAAAGGTATTCTCATGAGAATGCTTTAGCGAGTGCTTATATGTATCCCCTCTTATCTTCACTCCGAATTTTATTATATCAAGAATTCGTGTACGAAATTGGGATATCCTCCCACTTTTATTGAGAAAAATTTGCGAGTTGCCGAAAAGTAGTTTCATGAGAGTTTTCGGGATGTTCTGGTGGTACCTTTAAATGCGCCGTCAGTGCGGGACGCCATTCCTCCTGAACTTAATTTGGTATCACAGACCTCTTGTTCCACTCGTAGTCTCTTACAAAAAAAAAACCTGATAATAATAACGCTTACTTATTTTTAAACATTGATAAGATGATAAACAAAAACATGCTGAATTCCTTACTATAAAAATGCTAACAATTTTACGATAAAACGGGAGTTCTCTCACTCGAACTCATGACCAGTAGGGGTTTTTAAAATCTCTCGCTTTTCGGAACATTTTACGTCGGTTTGAACTGCATGAGCGTGACATTTTTAGCCTTTATTTTTAAAATTTATACTCTTTACCGTCAGTTTTAGTCTTGCTGCCCGAATGAAGAGAGTAAGTTCTCTTAAAAAGCTTTGCGGTTTTTTGTTTTTATATCTTGACTTTTGAGGATTTTACGTTTTATATACAGTAATTTTTACATGGTTGTTTTTCAATAAATTATTATTTTATATAAAACGCAGGAAGGCGAGAGAAAGAAAGAGAGTCAAGATCCAGAGTTTTCGAGATGTCTGGACTCTCTGCGTTTGAAAGAGTGGAGGTCAAAGACAAGGGGAAAGGTGGATTGAGGAAGGTTGTTCCAGTTGACCGGCTGAGGTAGATGAAAGATTGGGAATACCAATTAACCCTTGCGTAAGAACGTTGGACAAAGAAGCGATAAGAATGTGTTGAAAGACTGGTACTGCAACCTCTCCTGAAAGGAAGAGGTACGCAGTTAGAGAGTTTGGAAGAGAAGTGTCCGTTACAATAACAACAGTAGAGGAGGAGGTAACATTGCGGCGAAGAAATAGGGACTGAAGACAGTCAGTAAGAGGTATGAAATTGCTGAGACAAAAGGCCTTTGGGTTCCACCCGGTCAAGTAAAGCTCTGTGGGTTGAGCCACCCGACACGTGTGAAGTGTACTTCATACAGGGGCGGACATGACCCCTGTACAGAGTCAGCAACTGAGTCAGCGTGAAGAAATTGCGGAGCCGGTACAGCATACCTAATCTCTTAGAAGTTGTTTTAGAAAGAGAATATATGTGATCTTTTCGAGAAAAGGAAACACCAAGTATGTTGAGAGAAGAGGAATGACTGAGTTGTATATTATTGAAGATAAGGGATAGTCGCGTGGAAGCCTATGACGAGTAGAGAGAAGAAAGAACTGGGTTTTTGAGGCAATGAAAGCTACAAGGTTTTCTCTGTCCCAATCAGAGATAGTGGAAAGAGTAAAGGTCAAGTGCTCCATAGCCGTCTCGTCAAACGCGAAGCATGGAGTAACTGTTGAGGGGGACGTTTTGTGTAGAGAGTGGAGAAGTGAAAGGTAGAATCATCAGCGTAGGAATGATAAGACAGGAAGTGCGACTTAATAGATCATTGATAAATAAAAGGAAGTGAATGAGAAGACTGAGCTTGAGGAGCACCACTCTTAATAGGTTTAAGAGAAGAACAGTGTCCATCTACAACAACAGGTATAGATCGGCCAGAAGAGAAATTAGAGATGAAGGCACAAGATGAAAGACAGAAACCGAAGCTGGGCAGTTTGGAAATTAAGAAGTTGTGCCAGATTCTATCAAAAACTTTGTCTGACGCAATAGCAAAGGTTTCATCGAAATCCCGAAAGGAGGATGACCAAAAATCAAAGATATTCAAGAAGATCGCCAGTAAAGCGTCCCTTAAGGAAACCATACTGACGATCTGAAAGATGATTTTGAGTAGAGAAGCGTTTAAGAATCTTCCTGTTAAGGATGACACAAAAACTTTAGAAAGGCAAGATATCAACGCAATTGGACGATAGTTGGAGAGTTGAGAGCGAGTGATCACCCTTCTTTGGGACAGGCTGAATGAAAGCTAACTTCGAACAGGAAGGAAAAGTACCAGATGAAAGACAAAGACGAGAGAGTTCACCTTGGCACGGTGTCACCACGGAAGCACAGTTCTTGAGAACAACATGGACACCATCAGGACTGTACGCCTTCCTACAGTTGAGTCTAGATAGAGCAGAAAAGACATCTTTGGAAGATATTCTAATTTCGAACATAATTAAGTCAGAGTAGTGAGATTGAAGGACAGCACCGGAATCGTCCAGGGTTGAGTTAAAGGCGAAGAGTTCAGCTTTACCGGGAGAAGAAACAGCAACTGAGCCGTCGAAATGGAAAAGAAGTAAAGTTGTTAGAGAGGTGCCAGAAAGAAGGAGAAAAATTAGAATTAGATTGGTTTTCATATTTTTGTCTGATGAAGGAATTTTTTGGGAGTCGAGAAACAGATTTTGCACAATTCCGAGCAGAAATATAAGTTAAGTGAGAGCTAGGGGTACGCGACGGTACATTCTGAAAGCCGCCTCTTTGTTGCGGATAACATTAGAACAAGCAAAGTTAAATTAAAGTTTTTTTTTTTGCATTAGAATATGGAATGCACGCGTCCATACCCGAGAGAATCACCTCCGTGATACGCTCAATGCGCTCGGAGAGGCCCCGGAAGTAATCATCATTCCATGGGAAATCACAGAAGTACTGTCTAAGGGCATCCCAATCGGTGGTACCGAAGTGCCAAAGGCACCTCCTCTTGGGAGGATCCAGCGATAGGACAGGAAACAAATACAAGATTGTGGTCGGAGCCCAACGGAGAAAAACTTTGACATAGTAAAAAGGACGAGTGGTGAGAAATAAATCCTGAATGTTTGGCCTATTTCCGAGGCGATCGGGGATACGAGTAGGGTGTTGTACAATCTGCTCTAGGTCATTTAGGATCGAGAAGTTGTAAGCTAGTTTACCAGGGTGTCAGTGAGATGCAAAGAAAGCCAAAGGTGGTGAACATAGAAAAAATCTAAAAAGGAGATTTCGGCGAAAGGAGTGGGATAGAGTGTATTCCACTTTGGATAGTAGAATTACGAGAAAGGCAGACAGCGCAGATGTATTTAGTTTGAGATTGGCATGTAAGCCGTAGTCAGGGTACAGAAGATTAAAGTTCACGAATACGAGAGCAAGTTCGGCCATTACATACATATAGGCAATATTCACCTTTGAAATGAAGTTGAATATAAAGAAAGTAGGAGGAAACAGAAAAAGGGTTGCTGTCGGTCATCTCAGACACCTGAGATTGTGATGGAGAGATGGTGTTCAACAGATTGGAAATCTAAAGAAAGACCACGAATGTTACAGAAGTTTTTGGAAAGTGAATCAGGTAGAAGAGGGGTCCAGGACATCACAAATGGTTAGTAGCAGAACCAGCCCAGGTCTGAGTTCCCGGTACCTTGGTAATTGGTTTTGCCTCTACTAGAATTGTTCATTCTGATGAAGATCAAGGTTGTTGCCCCAACTTAAACTTACAGCTTAACGTGGAACCCGAACCATGACCCACCACGGGTGGTCAGAAATAACCAAGTCTTCGTCCGGATTCGATCTCACGACCTCCCGACCAGCAACCGAGCGTCTTAACCTCAAGGTACCCATTTATCTATCAGCCATTTTTTTGTTTTGTATGGAAGGATGAACAGTTGTATGAGTTAAGCGCCGTCTGATATCGCTGGAAATTGAGCCTGGGACCGGAGGATTCGGAGTCAGCGATGTTAACCACTACACCACTATATATCGCTGGTGTAGTGGTTAACATCGCTGACTCCGAATCCTCCAGTCCCAGGCTCAATTTCCAGCCTGTTGTTTTCTCGTCAAAGCCACATTCTTCGGATGAAGTTATGAGTGATTTCATGAATTGCATTTGTGATCCTGACCCATCAGAAACTGGATAATGTTTTTGAGATCTTTGGAAAATCGGATCGAACGCTGTATCGAGAAAGGTGACAGTTATGTTGAGGCCTAGAAATTTGTAATGTCATGTTAAAAACTTACCTTTGCACTGCGCCTCGCTTCTTTCCAGAATAACTTTGTTCTCCCCATACGGCTCATTCATCTTTCTTCCCAAGCCTTTTATCTCTTTTTACCTCATTCTTCCCTTGCTGAACATTCTTCTTGCATTTTTTGTACAACTCATCACTGCCAAGCTGTGTTTGTAACATTCTTCACCTCATCATTTCACTGTGCAGTCACCCCTCGTTACATTTCCTACACACCTACATACATTACATGTATGTACACAGTCCACATAGTCCGTACATCCATTTGCCAATCATATCTCTCTCTCTCAAGATTCATTCTACTCTGCTGCCACCTCATTCGACTTCAGCCTTTCAACTTTTATTCTCTGCGTCTGTCCAATCTTTCTTCCTGTTTTATCAAACACCAAACCAATTTAACTTTTGACAATTTACAATCATATAGTCTGACAAACCTCCACTCAACCAACGAACAGCTTTTGTGTGATGTATATCCCTGAGCGTCTCTCTCTCACTCCACTATGGAGGTCCGGTGCTAGTGTCTCCGAGCAACTGATACAATGAGAAAACGGACGGTATCCTTCGGCATGTCTTATGATGGAAACAATAATAATAATAATTAAAAAATCTTACATAGAGCGACTCCAGTTCTACGTTGTCAAAGTTGGACCTTAAAGCCAATTTCCAGAGACCAACAACTTTGGGGTCTGAAAATTCTTTGCTGTCTGGCCCCGAAGTCGCTTTTTTATGAAGTTCTATGAAGTTGTTTTTTATTTCTCTGTGTTTCTCCCTGTAAAATAAACCCAAATTAAACGATGCCATTAATAGGGGGCTATACTTACTTTGTCAAAAAAAAAAAAAAAAAAAAAGTTTTTTAATTAGTTTTAATATACAGGGTGTACATAAAGTCAGGATCTATTTTTGTGAAGCACTTGGAAATTATATGGAATTCAATCATAAAATGATAAAGTGGTAACATTTATTAAACAATTAAGAGTAGGATTCGACGTGACGCCCATCGGTATCCCTGCACAGCTCAAATCGTTCCGCAGCATTTCTAAACACATTCTGGAGCATTTGCGGGGTTATGTTTTCTGCAGCAGTTCGTATACGTGTACGTAAGTTTTCAAGACTCGTAATCTTCGTCTGATAGACGTGCGATTTGATAAAGCCCCATGCAAAGAAATCTAAAGGGTTAAATCTGGTGATCTCGCTGGCCAAGGTCTGTTGCTTCCGCGTCCGATCCAGCGATTTGGAAAACGTCCATTTAGATAATCCTGAACAATTTTGGCATAGTGAGAAGGAGCACCATCATGTTGATAGACGACGGGGATAGGATTTTAGTACCGTCGTCTATCAACATGATGGTGCTCCTTGTCACTATGCCAAAATTGTTCAGGATTATCTAAATGGACGTTTTCCAAATCGCTGGATCGGACGCGGAAGCAACAGACCTTGGCCAGCGAGATCACCAGATTTAACCCCTTTAGATTTCTTTGCATGGGGCTTTATCAAATCGCACGTCTATCAGACGAAGATTACGAGTCTTGAAAACTTACGTACACGTATACGAACTGCTGCAGATAACATAACCCCGCAAATGCTCCAGAATGTGTTTAGAAATGCTGCGGAACGATTTGAGCTGTGCAGGGATATTGATGGGCGTCACGTCGAATCCTACTCTTAATTATTTAATAAATGTTACCACTTTATCATTTTATGATTGAATTCCATATAATTTCCAAGTGCTTCACAAAAATAGATCCTGACTTTATGTACACCCTGTACTGTAACTTAGCCTAGCTGAATGAAGGTTTGAAAATTTAACGAGTTTAATAAAAAAGGGTTATCGCCTCTATTGGTTCACAAGACTAAAACCTTTTTTGTTTGTATACTTGTAGTTCAAGAAATTTTAAAATCCTGAAATACAAAAATAAGACTACAAGGCCATCAGCACTATTTCACCAACTGAACACATACGTTACAATTATTGAATTGAAATAAACCTTTCATTTCAGAATAGGCAATGAACAATTTGATCCATAAACTTCAAATTATGACACCTATTCATTGTATTTTAACAAATTACAAAAGCTTTACAAAGATGCAATAATCAGAATGTTTTTCAATTTTTCGCATTTTACTTTTGAGAATGTTTGTTGAAAATTTGTTTATATTGCATAAAAAGCATGTCTTTAAGTTAAATACTGTATATGCTTTTTATGCAATATAATGATTAAACGAATATACATTTTTATTTTTTTTTTTACACCTTTTATGGTTTGTTGTCCACTGAACAACTTCGTGGTCATTGTTGTAAGATTCAAAGAAAAGAGCTTAAATTCGTAAGGTCAGTTTGCAAAGTTTTGTGAAAATTCAAGTTTTTAATTTTCACGAAACTTTGCAAATTGACTACAAATAGCGAAAGCTTTCAAACTATGCAATAATTACGATGGTACTTCTCCAATTTAAGCTACTTTCTTTAAAGTTCACGACAATGACCACAAAGTTGTTCAGTGGACAAACCATAAAAGAAAAAGGTGTAAAACGTAATCAAATTATAAAAAACAAAAAATTATATTAATTTACTCATTACTGAAAATGATTAAGAAAAAAGAAACCAGACCTTATCATGTTGATATTTTCATGATATTCTTTGAGGGAACCTTCCATAGTTTCTAAAGCTTCAAAATGATGCACATCATTCATAACATCTGAAATTTGAGGGTACGACTTATTAATACACAAATCAATAAAACATCAAAGGCTTCCATTTAGCCGACTTATGATGACGACAATTCTGAAGTGTTTTAAGCCTTTTATTAACCTTAGTTCTCCTGAGACCTCACTACTACTGGAGTGAAAGATACAGTGGATTGGTATGACGGGATAGTGGCAAGATCTGGAAAGGCTGCAGTGGTTGTGGTGCATGTGAGGTGTAGATGATATAGGAACAAATAGGTCAGAGGAGGTATTTGTTATGGAATTTATAGCCTGCCAATAAAACGTATCATTATCATTGAGAGATAAGCACACCGGACAAAAAATTAGTCACCCCTCTCAGAATGTACCTAATAACGTGTGACGGCGCCTCTGGCCTTGATAACCGCACGAATCCGGCGAGGCAGACTCTACGAGGTTGTGCATGTACTGAACATCGATTTGCTGCCACTCGTTCATCAGCCGGTCCCGAAGTTCCGCCAGAGTCCGTGGGTGTCTATTCCTGCGCTTCACTTTCTGTTTCCAGCCTGAACAACACCTTCGACGCATTCAGGATTAAAGGCTTCATTGGACCTGCGATGTACTCGTCGCCTCCCATCATTGGAGAACAAACAAAAACGGGACTCATCGGACCAAATTACATGTTTCCAATCTGCCGCAGTCCAGTTTTTGTGCCTCTGAGCCCATTTATAACGTGCCAATTTGTGACTTGCTGTTAACAGCGGCCTCTTCCGTGGTACCCTGCTCCAGATGTTCATCGCATGCAGTTCTCGTCGCAATGTCCGTTCGGAAATTGGTCGCTGGAGAACCTCATTGGTTTCTTGGAGCAATTGTTCTCTGGTTTGAAAACGATTTGCAGTTACTTGACGAGAAACATGGCGGCGGCCCCTATTGTCGAGAATTGTTTTCCGGCCACAGTTACGCCGTCGATTGTCAGTTGATTGCGAACTACACCACTCTTTGTAAACTCGCTGGACAGTACGCGTTGACACACCAAAATTGGGCTACTTCAGACATTTTGTGTCCGTGGGCTCTGCCAAACACGATGGCTCCTTTTTGCCACTGAGTAACGTCTGCCTCACGACCCATTTTGCCGACTATATCCAACACACTTTGTTCTTCACCACCTCACGAAACAGATCTGATCCTGTTTGCTACGTCACCGCTACTTGTCACTTACCAATGCTACATCAGCGCCCTCTGTGTGACCTTGAACTTCCTACTATCGGTGCTATTAGGGGTGACTAATTTTTTGTCCGGTGTGCTTATAAGGAGCTAATTGGAAAGATGAAAGTGTCATAAAAAGCGTGTTATTTGTGGCATTCTTCCGAGAATGGATGTGGGTGATATGTAGTTATCTAGAGCCATATACAGGGTGGGGCACGGGAATCAAGTGTTTTTTGAATAGCTAGTAATCGGCCATTAGGAATGGGAGGGGCGTGCGGTAGGTAGCATTCCATTCCTGGTTCATAGCATTTAACTTAACTAACACTCACCTTTATCTTTCAGGTGCCATCATGGAGCAGTGGACGTTAGAACACCGCATGTTCGCGTATGATCATTTTGTTAGGAGTGGCGAGTCAGTGACAGCAGTTCAGCGTGCGTTTCGCCGCAGATTCACATTCATCGAAATGACTCTGTTCCCGCTCGTGACACAATCTTACGTTGGTTAACAATCTTCGAACAGGAGGCTCAATAATGAAAACAAAACCGCTGCATAGCCCTAAGGTTACAGTTTGGTGCGCGGTGGGAAAGTTTGGCGTCATCGGTCCCTATTTCTTCGAACAAAATGGGGTTACCGTTACCATAACATCTGGGCGTTACATTGAGATGGTGAACACCTTTTTCATCCCTGAGTTACGAAGAAGGCGTATTGCTCGTCGACATTTGTGGTTTCAGCAAGATGGGCCACGCCACACACCGCCAGAGCGTCAATGGCTGTTCTTCGCCCCCTGTTTCCCAACCATCTCATTTCGAGATTTGGTGACATTGCATGGCCCCCTCGGTCCCCTGACTTGTCCACATGTGACTTCTTTCTATGGGGGTACCTCAAGTCACGTGTCTACGAGGACAAGCCCCGTACATTAGATGCATTGAAGGAAGCGATCCGTCAACAAATCATTCAAATCAACAGAGACCTGCTGGGAAGAGTGGAGGCCAATTTTCGTAAACGCCTTCAACAATGCGTCGACGGCCAAGGACATCATATGCCAGATATAATTTTCGGTACATGATTATTATGACATGAAATGCTATGTTCTTACGAATGTTGTTCTACCAATATATTTTCTTTACAAAAATAAATATCATTTTCCTGATTATTCCAAAAACACTTGGTTCCCGTGCCCCACCCTATATATATATGAGAGAGAGAGAGAGACTTGTGTGCTGCAGAAGGAGGGTGGTTTTTTGATAATTGGGATAATAGGTTCTATGGTGAATTAAAGTCGTAATGTGGATGGTATACACCCGAGTAGAGTGTATTTAGGTAATGAGTGATTTATACGAGAATGCAGTTAGGCCTAGGAGGCAGGGAAACTAAGAAGTGTTATGGGTAAGGGTATACTGTGAAGGATTTTTCTAGTGTGTTTTCAGGACAATTTTCCCTCATAGATCATAATAAGCCAACTAGGGGTCAGGCTTTATTAAATTTAGTTTTAATCAACTGTGAGGAACTTATTAGTGAGCTTGAGAAAACTTGGGAGGTCACCAGATAATACACCTTAAAATTAATTGCAGCATTACATCCTCAACTAACAATGAAAAGATTCCAAACTTTACTAAAGGAGATAATAAATTTAAGACCTTGCTAGGAAAAAATGGAGGGATGCTTTTGCGAATGAAAATGCGTACAAGATAATGAGATGAGTTTAAATGTATTATAAGTAATGTCCAAGCAGCATGCATGCCTTTTAGGCCAATCAGGAATAATAAAACTAGGAAGTCAATGTGGTGGAAGAGGGGAGATATGGATGATGATTAGGAATAAGAAAGTTTTCACTCTTAAAAATTGTATTAGGGAGGAAGATTTAGAAAGGTACGGACATATAATGAATGAGTTAAATAGACTAATTAAGAGAAGTAAAAGAGAATCAGAAATAAATTTAGCTAGAAACAGTAGAAAGGATCCTCCAACATTCTTTAGCTTCTATAATTACAGCAGAAAAAACCTAGCACTGGTCTTTTAGAAAGTAAATGAATTGGTAATTGAGAAAGATGAAGATATGGCTAATGCTAATTCAGCTAAGAATATATTTAATTCAGAATTCATCAGTGTAATAAAATGGTTGACCACCAATAAACTCTTCCTAAATACCAGTAAAACAAATTTTATAATTTTTACTAATAAAAGAAATGTATATCTTGATGAATTAATGTTAATGGAATCGCTGTAAAGGAGTGTACTGTAACAAAAATTTTTGGTGTAATGCTAGATAAGAATTTGCAGTGGAGTGATCATGTAAATTATATCGCAAAAACGATTTCAAGGAGCATTACTATAATGTTTAAACTTAGAAATGTAGTCCCTAAACAAGTTTTAAATGACTCTTTATCATATACTCTTGTTCTTCCTTATATAACGTACTGCACCCTTGTTTGGGAAAAAACTGCTAACAACGCGTTAAATGGTATCTTTGTCATCCAAAAATGTGCAATAAGGTTATTATCTGGTGCTGATTTCCTTGATCACTCTAGTGCAGTACTCTTCAACCTGGGCGGTACCGCCCACTAGTGGGCGAAGGATCTCACTAATCTAAAGGTAATTGCAATTAATTTTATTGTTTTATGCAGGGTATATAACTTTTAGTTTGAGTTTTTGCATTTTTAATTTTGGTGGGTGATACGGAGATTCAAAAGTGGGCGGTAAGCATAAAAAGGTTGAAGAGCACTGCTCTAGTGCATTATTTAAAGAGCTAAACCTACTAAAGCTCAATGATATAACCAAACTGGCACATTTTATTTTTATTTACGAGTGTAAAAACAAAATCATTAATTTACAATGGGTAAATATATATTTTGTAACTCAAGAAATCCACTCGTATCAGACCAGAAATAGATCAAAGCTCGTTATACCTCAATTTAGAGTGTCTTCATCTCAAAAACTACCCATTTTCATTGGATTGAAACTATGGAATGACTTAAATGCCAATATAAAAAGTATTGTGAATGTATATTTTTTGTTTAAAACCAAGTTGAAATCCCGATTAATAATGACATACTAACAAAAATCTAGGATTAATGTCCATCACTATTGTTTACTAATTATTAATTTCTCGTGTGTAAGCTAGTATGAAAAACACATTTCTTGGGATTGTTCAGTTCTTATCTCTCGTGTATAATATTGGTTTCTTCGTATGGTATTGGTATAGTGCCTTCAATGGTGACCTTGTATTTGTCATGTCAGTAGTGATAATTTAAGATTAATACACGTTTTAACTATTAATAATACTTATTTATTATTAATTAATAATAACTAGCTGTTTATTTTTAATAAGAGCCCAGTAAAGCCTAAAGCTTAAGGGCCAAATTAAATTAAATAAATAGTTGAGCTTCAAAATTATTCATGTCATTGTAAATTGAAACTATTGTATTTATTTTATTATTAATAAAGGTTATTCAATTCAATGCCATGAAAAAATTTTTGCGTTTGTTTTCACAACCAGAAAACCAGGTGCAAAACAGACCCTGATAATATCTTTGCCAGGATACTTGAGGAGGGTCTGGATTACTTAACAAAGACATTTAGCATTATGTTTGAAAGATCATTGCAGTATGCATAAATACCTGAAGAATGGAAAAGGGCTCATGTGGTACCTATTTTGAAGAAAGGATATGAGAGAGAGAGAGAGATTAAGGTAACTATAAACCAGTTCGTTTGACATTACTTGTTGGGGAAAGTTCTTGAGAAAATAATGAAGGATAGCAATTCAGTTATTTATATGAATACAACTTAGTATTAAATTTACAACATGGATTTAGATCAGGTAGGTCTTGTTTAGCAAGTCTTTTCAAATTCTTAGACTGTCACTGACCAGGTAAGACCAAGGGGAAGATAATGGTATCGTTTATTTTGATTTCAGTAAAATTTTGGATAAAGTTTCTCACAAAAGCTTTTTATATAAACTAAAACAACATGAGATCTAAGAGCAGGTAATGGAGTCGCGCAAGGCTTCCTGCCTGCCTGTTGTAATAAAAACTACTATAAGGAAGCAAGGTGGACTGACTCGGCCTCTTCCCCTTGGCGGCGGCTTGTACTGAATGAGTTTGGAGTGACTAAAGGAAAGGAAATAGAGTATTACTAAATGTGCACAAGTCTGAATGGCAGGAAGTGCTTAGTGGGGTTCCTCAAGAATCAGTCCTTGAACTGTTACCATTTATAATGTACTTAAATCATTTGAAGGATGGGATAGATACAAAACTTCAAATTTTGCGGATATCACAGAGCTAGCTGAAGCAGTCAAAAGGGTTGAAGCTAGTTATAGGTTACAAAGAGATTTGAATAAACTTACAGCCTGGACAGATAAATAGCATATGCATTTCAATTGCCAGAAAGGTAAGGTTCTTCATATAGGACGAAACAACGGAATTTGGATATGAAATGGGTGGAAATTGGTTAGAGGTTGTCAATGAGGTAAAAGATCTAGAAGCAATTATTGCCAAAAATATTAAATCTTCAGGGGAATTCCTCGAGGCTAGGACAAAGCTAATAAAGTGTTGGGCGATGTAAATGGGAATGAGAGTTATAAAAGTGAAGAGGTAAGAACCAAACTTTACACTTCACACGTTAGGCCACATTTAGAATATTGTGTACAGGCATGGTCTCCTCATTTCAAACAAGATATAGATGCGCTTTAATGTGTTAAGCATAGAGCAACTGAACTGGTCTCTGGATTGAGGGGAAAAGGCTTATAGGGATAGTCTACGAGAATTAAGAATGTTCTCTTTTGAAAGAAGCTGCATTAGGAGGAACTATGCAAAATGTTTGTGGGCATAGATAGACATATAAAAAGAAATTCTTTTCATTAGAAATTGACAATGTAACTAGAGCTCGCAATAAAAAAAAGTTGGAACGAAGAATTGGAGATGCTGCTGTCCTAAATCCCCAAGACTGGGACACTACTTGACCAGCAAGACAGCCACCACATTACATTACATTTGGAAAACAAAGCCACTCAGGCCTATCAAATTTATCAAAATCAAATGAATGATCTGAAGCCATATGCAAAATATCAATTTCAAGTTTGTTAATTATCATTAAACTACTTACAAAACTATTGAAGTAGCTTATTTACTGGAGCTCAAATATACATTATTTAATCTATTTACAAACTTTTTCATTTATGAAAGGGTCTCATATTTTCTTGAAACTAAGGAGCTACTATTTACCACATCATATGGCAATTCATTACAAAAATCTACTACTCTATGACTAAAAAGGTATTTTCATAGATCCAGTCTACAGGGTGTCCATAAAGTCACGCATCATAGGAAAATACACTTATTTTTTATTCAAAATAATTCCCACCAATCTCAAAACACGTTTGTAAACGAAAAGGCAGGTTTCTTTGAATGTTCCTCAACATATTTGGCCTGATGGAGACATAAATAAATAGACATTGCTTATGTTCCTATGATGCGCGACTTTATGGACACCCTGTACAAGTCTGTTTTCTAATTTTCTTATGCCCTCCAGTTTTTCCCATCAGCCTCTAATAGGAAAAAGGAAAAAGTTATATCTAAACTGACCAAACCTGAAAACATTTTGAACATCTGTAGCATATTTTCCGTCAAACCTCTCTCAAGATTAAATATACCCAATTCTTTTTATCTTTTACTGTATTCTAACCAGTGATGTAGTCGAGATTGAGACAGACCATAAATACGATTTTTGCATTTATTCAATATTGTGTAATGCCTAATCCCTAAGCTCCATACTTCACATTCAGGAATAAAGATTCTGAAGAGGTTATCAACTGATACTTGATAAGTTTACTTATAATTTATTCACAAATTCATAGTTTGTGGCATTTTTCAGCAGTTAACTACCGACTTAAAATGAGATAAGTGTTCGTTGCGCTCGAGGAACATAAACATACTCAGCAGTGATGTAGTCGAAACCACCATGGCTGAGACCGAGACCCGAGCACCCGAAACCAAGACCAGAAAAAAAAGGTCTCAAGACCGGTCTCGAGTCCTAACATCACTGATAGGGTGGATCGATTTTACATTTTTTTCGATTTCCATATTCTAATAGAGACAAAAACTTGCGCATGCATGAGAAAATAGCCTCTGCAAAATCTTAGCTTAATAGGTAATCATCTTCTGCCCCCGGCAGAGCGATGAAAATCATATTTTAGTAGTCAAAAACGTATTTTTAAACCCTAGCCTAGAGTCATAAAATTTTGCGTGTGTGTTATTTCATGCCTAAGCAACGATATAAATGCTATGGGAAATATATAAATGCATTATTTAAGACAAAGAGCCGATCTGAAAATATGTATAATATACATATTTTCAGATCGGCTCTTCTGTCTTAAATAATGCATTTATATATTTCCCATAGCATTTATATCGTTGCTTAGGCATGAAATAACACACACGCAAAATTTTATGACTCTAGGCTAGGGTTTAAAATACGTTTTTGACTACTAAAATATGATTTTCATCGCTCTGCCGGGGGCAGAAGATGATTACCTATTAAGCTAAGATTTTGCAGAGGCTATTTTCTCATGCATGCGCAAGTTTCTGTCTCTATTAGAATATGGAAATCGAAAAAAATGTAAAATCGATCCACCCTAATCACTGATTCTAACTTCCTTAATCCTTTCACTCAAATTATATAGGGTGGAAAAATATATATGCCTTTGCCTTTAGTTGAACAAGAATAAAAATGCTTTATTTTTCAACTACATAATTGTGTACTTAGCGAGTGAGAGGGTTAAGCTTGGTTGCCCTATGTTGCGCACTTTGAAGCGCATCTACGAATATATCCTGTCTATGGTGAGGTGACCAAGTGTGAATGAAATATTCTAAGCGAGGCCTAACAAAAATTATAGCGTATAATCTACAGATGACTTTCTTACTTTTGTAACTAAAATTTCTCTAACCCTTAATAATACCTAACATTTTATTTGACTTATTTCAGCCTATAAGCATTGTTTACAAAACTTTGGATCACTATTAACTATAATGTCAACATCTTTTTGATGACTAACATCTAACTAGTTTCCATGCATCTCATAACTATGGCAAAAGTTACTGCTCCATTAAATATCCACGAACTAGGGTATTTAGGAATGGCAGTCTTTCCCTAGTCAAGATACAGAGGAGTTACCAAGGCCAGACTAAGCTACATCTTTATTCTCCCAAATGTTGTCGAAAGCAAATTGTATCCCATGACAAATGATACAGATGCAGCATTCCTGAAATAATTCCCAAAGGAAAAGAGGATGATCCTTCATAAGAGGGCAGGATGATGCACACACATTACTCCTGGAAACCCCGAGTATGCTCTTGGAAATCGCTAAAAATACTAAAGTAAAGATTCCATTGAAAGCAAAAATTGCACACACATGGCATAGGTAGTAAAATTATGCGAGAGCAGTTTACGAGGGAAATTTCACAAAAGACCACTGGTAAAACAAAAAGCAACCGAGAGGCTAAGGCAGTCGAGGGTGATGATGTTCTGATTAGGGAAGTGTGAGTGAATAAGTCCAGAAATCAGTGGATCCTGTACTAGCCCTAGTAGTAGTAGTACAGGATCTGGTGACTGGTGATAAGTCCAAAGGAGACTCACACGAAAGAACAGGGATCGGGGAGTATTCAAATAAGGAAAATATCACGCTTCTCATGCATTTTGGATTCAAAGAAAACTATTTTTAAGTTCAACCTACTTGGAATATCATTTGGGGAAGCACTTGCTTTGTCAATCAGTGAATAATACTCTTCAATTTTGTCTTCATGGTGCTGAAACTCTTCTCTCAAAGTCTTTAGCTCTTCCTCTAGTAGGGTAAATAATATGGGTTATTAAACTGATGTTAAACAAAATTCAAACACCTCCATCCGCAATAAACCTTCTCAGATTAATTTACTTACGAGTTAATCCAGACTGCTCAGCCTTTATCCACAGTTTATGTAATTTTTTATCCTTGAAAACTGCTTTCTCAATTTTCTTATCCATGTCGTCTGAGTCACTGTCAGAACTAACAGTCTGGGATTCCAAACCATACATTCTGGTGATTTCTGAAAAATTAAAGTTACCTTTGCATAATTTTCCTCCTAGATTGGATTTACAAATTATGTTTAATTATTTTATTGGATTAGATCTATTTAGAGCACAATTTTTAACCTTGATAGTCAGCATTCCACTGATAAGATAGTCCTCCTTCAAAAAAAAAAACCCTAATACTCTATATAGCTTTACTAATACTAAACAAAGTTTAAAACATTATAAAGTCTAAACATAAGAACCCCTATGCACAGTGCACATATTACTTTACACATTGGGCCTATAGGTAATAAGTCTAAGCAAGCCCAAAAGCAATATTGACATTAACCTTCCTGATAAATAAATATGCCCAAATACTTATTATTTAATAATATTTGATTGAAGAAGGTTAAACCTTTCGCTGCGGAGCGTGTTTAAATTCCATGAACGACGCAAAGCGAGTCGAAGAGTTTGACTACGCGTATTGCATTGCATTCATTTGTTTTAAAAGTGAATATAGATATAGCTTAGTTACTGTTAAAAATAAAGGTTTTCTTTCTTTCATTGCATGGATAACTGAATGAAATCTAAATGAATCACATCATTGACAATGTCAGTGATGCGTTCCTGAGGAGACGTTCTGATCACTGACAATGTTAGTAACATGCAGCGAAAAGGTTAATAAATTAGGTATTTTGAATAGTTGAGGATTTATACTGTGGTTTTATTTTGTTGCTATTTATTAGACCACATTACATAGACACATTAAGCCAAAGTAGCTTACCTAAGTCTAAATGACAGAAAACATTAATCATCATCCAACTTGACCTGACTAAAACTTTTGACAGTACTTCATGACATACTCTAAAAAAAAATTAGAACATTATGGTTTCAGGAGACTACACTCAAGACAGTTCCACTCATAGTTGATTAATGGGTGACAATTTATAACACAACTCTCTCACATCACAGACAGAACACACATTCCATGGCGTGCCTCAAGGGAGCATTCTGGCACCTATCCTGTTCCTCATTTACATAAACGACTTCCACCAATTATTAAATAATTCGTCCTGTTACCAGTATGTAGATGACATTTCAATCATAATTTCTAACAATGCCTAACTGACACTCCAACCAGCTACCAACAATGAATAAACACCAACAAATTATTTTTAAATACTTATATAAAAAAGAAGTTTATATCGTTATCACAAAAAAGAAAACATTGCCCTCTCTAAAACTAATCACAAATTCAGTCCCTGTTCAAAAGAGTGCAATCAGCCAAACCTCCGTAAGTTACCCTTGATGCAAACCTCACATTCAAAGAACACACTGGAGACCTTTGCAATAAATTCCCCGCTCTTACTGACTGACTTCAATCCCTCTCTCTTCGCCACAATGTTGCCTCATTCTCCCTTTACAATCGTTATTATAATGGACACGGCTCTTTCGAACTCTCAAATTGCGTCTCCTCCTTTAAGGAGAGCATGCAGTACCAGACTTTTGACACATTCTCATCCCTTTTCTGTCCAACTCTCTCTAACGCAAGAGTTGATCTGTATCCTCAATCTTTCATGTACTCAACCAGTCAACTCTAGAACAACCCTCTTCACTCCATCTTTCCCCCTGTCTATAACCTCTAGTCTTGACCCTGTTTTCCTGCATAAAAAAGTATCAAACCATCCATAATAGTGGACTAGAAATCATTCATAATAAGATACTAGCTTACCAAACACAACACTGCTGTAACACTAGACAATCAAACACGTACATCAGAAAACCAAATTACACACTGCATTGTGTGACTGGAGATTTTTAAGCCCCACACGATACAACGTCTGGAACATCCTCGATCATGCTATAAAAGAATTGAAAATGCTAAAACTTTTAAGAGTAAACAAAGACAAATTGATCAAATCATACAAACCACAACACAACACTACGGGGCTCCAATAAACCTTAGCCCTCCCGCCCATGGCCTAAACCATTAGAGGTACAGTAAAACTAAACATACCTTAAAAGAGAATTTAATCCTGCATTTAATGAGAAACAATTAAAACTTGGTGTTCCCGCCATTGGCTTCCAAGGCAGCCTGAATTCGCTTTGGGTAGCTTGCCAAAAGTGACGTGAATAGATCTTGATCATTACGCAAATTTGCTAAAACAGTTTCAATGTGTTGCGTCATTGTATCCTTCGAAAATCGATTTGCTGCAGGTTCTTGAAACGAGACACATTCAACCTTGTCCTTTATAACTGATCCAATGTGTTCACAGACGTTCAGGTCAGGTGAATTTCCTGGCCATTCTTCATTTCCAAAGAAATCGATCTCATGGTTCCGCAACAACTGTTGAGTGGCTAATGCCTTAAAGCAGGGGGCCTTATCGACATCCATAACATTGTTTGGGTTTCCTAGAAAAGGAATGACATGCTGGGATAGAATATCACGAAAATACTGTCCATCCCAACTCTGACCATTTGGCTTCAGCACCCACATGAGCTTCTTTGCAGCGAACAAAACAAACACACCAACACAGTCTGGACTTTTTAATAATTCGCGATAATGTTCATTGTCATCGATTTCATCTGGTGTTGTGGCCCACACTCGATCATTTTGGTAGTTAGGCCGACGTGTTACGTAAACAAAAAATTCATCGGAGACAGCTAAATGTACGAAATCATCCACATCCCAATCTTCAAGATAATGGGCAAACCACATTCTGTCATCGATGTTAAGTTGAGTTTTTCTTGGCTTTGGAAGTTCATGCCAAGGCTTTAAACCTTGCCTATGACGGTACAGTCGAATGATCTCACCACTAACGATCTTTCCTCTCAACACTTCGATCTCTCTAGAAAGTTTAGCACAGCCGTTTTTCCGCTTACGCGTACCGCTTTCAATGATGTCCCTCGTTTCCTGAGAGAGTGGCAAATTTGGGCGCCCAGATTTGGTTGTATCCATTTCACATTCATCCAAAGTTTTATTCCAATTTCTTTTGACGAAGTCCTTACTTCTTCGCAACTTTTTGGCAACCCATGAACGTGTTATAAAGGTGGCTCCATCATCACGAGCTTCCCGAAATGTTATTGCTCGTACGCGATCTATCACACGTTGCCTCTCCGAATCACCAATTAATTGAGAAGCCATTATATTATCATTTTATCAGCTAGAGTAATTTTAATACCCGCAATAAATAAAGAATTTTATATATTTTTATAATCACTAAAAACTATTTCGATATAAGTAAACATGTAAGCTGCAAATGGGGGGGGGGGCTAAGGTTTTCTGGAACCCCTTATATCCCCTTTGTTTATTTCCATACACTCCTACACTTCAGCTATATTAATAATAACTAATCTTAAAGAATTTAGAAAAGAAAACCAAAACCAAATTACAGTACATTAATGATAATTTATATTCCTGTTTAGCAACACAAAAATGATAGAAATAAATAGAGAGAAAAGTAAACATGTGTAAGATCAAGATATCGAAGCCTGGCAATTAATGATGTTCACTAGCAAGCTACAGTATTTAATATTTTGTTTCTTTAAATAAGAACATGCAATAACTGAATTTTATATATATACAGCGTGTCCCAAAGAAATGTATACCCACTTTGTTCGATAATACCAGCTATGAGGATAATAAATATATTACTTTTTATATGTTTTTTTAATAAAGAATTTTCTCCTGAATCTAAATATGTAATTAATTTTATTAAAAATTGAAAAACAAAAAAGTTACAGATGTTTAAATTATAATTATTATTTTCGAGACTTCATGTGCGATATTTTCTAATATTTTTGCACGTATACGAGATAAGTTTGAAACCGACGGCACTGTGCAAAACTTACAAAAACAACGTTCTGGAAGACGTCGAACATCTTAGATAAAGTGTCATTTAACCAAAGCTGGGCACAAACCGTTAATCCGTTAATCGTTAATTAACGAAGTTAACTTTTTCGTTAACGATTTAACTTTTAAGTTAACTTTGAAAATCATTATCGGACTAATTAACTTCCGTTACATTTAACTTCCGTTAACTCAAGTCCGTTAACCCAAAAATTCATAAATAAACGTTTAAAAGTTTCTATTATTTTCAGTGCTGAGCAGGTGCGCAATTAATCCGCCACTGTTAATAGTAGTGATGAACGAATTTCCATTTCCGCAGTGCAAAATCAGGCGATATATTTGTTTCCGTCGCCACAATTTGTGTCTTACCAAATATGGTAGTTATTTATGGCATTGGTTTGAGCAAAACATGGTCGACTGTAAAATCATGCGGAAAGATTTGCCATTTGAGTTGAATGTTTCAACTTCTTTCAAGAAATATCACGAGCATTTTAAGGCACTTTCAATAATATATATGTAACAATTACAACAAATAACTACATTCGTTTCATTTGCAGTCTGTCTCTTGCGCAACATGTTTGTGCTAGTGAATATTTAAAAATAATCGTTGTCAAGTAAGTCATGTATATTTATAATATGTCTGTGAGTACCTTATTAGTAGTCTCCTTGATACATTTCAAGACCCATAAAACTGATCAGGTAAGATTTCAATTCTCATGTCACTTTGATGACATAAATTAAGTCAATTGATGTCTTACAATGGGAGCGTTTTCACCTTAACCCTTTATGTCCTGGCGGTACTTCTAGGTACCACATCTTTAAAATCTCCATAATTATTTTTCTACCCGGTTGATCCTGCCGGTACTTTCAAGTCCCAATGTGAATTAGTTTCTTTATGAGATAATAGATGGCATTGAGAAGTAAATGTGAGCGTGTGGCGCCAGAGGCTGTTTACTCTTTAGTATCTCTGCCATCCCCTCCAGTGCTGCAGTGGAGCATTTGTTCTCTATGGGCAAGGACATCCTGAGGGCCAAGAGATCATCCCTGTCTGATGAAAACTTTGATATGCTAATTTTCATGAAGGGCAACATGCATCTCATGGACAAAATGGAGAACGAGAAGAAGAGGGAAAATTAAATTATATATATATTGTGTTTTTCATTTTTTTTATAATAAAAGTTAACGTTAACGGTTTATCGGTAACTTCCGTTACATGTTTAACGAATTAACGGATTAACGGATTAACGGTTAACGAAGTTAACTTTTTGGTTAACGGATTAGCGGTTAACGAAGTTAACTTTTTGGTTAACGGTGCCCACCACTGCATTTAACCATGGAATTTCTAAATTTTTTGAGTTAACTAATAATTACAACATTTATGCTTCAATATCAACACTAAACATAAGTATCTCAAAACAGTCGGTTAAAATATTAGAAAATATCGCACATGAAGTCTCGAAAATAATAATTATAATTTAAACATCTGTAACTTTTTTGTTCTTCAATTTTTAATAAAAATAATTACATATTTAGATTCAGGAGAAAATTCTTTATTAAAAAACATATACAAAGTAATATATTTATTATCCTCATAGCTGGTATTATCGAACAAAGTGGGTATACATTTCTTTGGGAAAGGAGGAGATAGATCTCAAGCAAAGAAATATAGACCAGTGTCATTGACGTCCCTTACCAAAATATTTGAAAGAATAGTCAGAGAAAATCTATGACTTCTTGGAGACACTGGAAAAATTCAACTAAAATCAGCACGGATTCTGATCAAGAAGAACATGCCTATCACAACTTATACAGCACGATAAGAATATCCTAGATGCATTTGAAGGCAATAAAAACTGTCGTCATATACACGGATTTCGCTAAAGCTTTCGACAAATGCGATCATGGGATAATAGCACATAAAATGAAACATATGGGAATAACAGGCAATGTGGGAAAATGGATCTACAACTTCCTCAGAGAACGTCTACAGGTCGTCAAAATTCAAGGTGTATCATCATCAGAATCAGAAGTACGCAGCTCAGTACCACAAGGTACAGTACTGGCCCCACTCCTGTTCCTTATCATACTAACAGACATAGACAATGGAGTAAACAGCAACAGTATAGTAACATCCTCTGCGAATGATACAAAGATCAGCAAAAAGATCAGCGATGCAAATGAAGTGAAGGCCTTGCAGAGGGACACAAACAAAATATACAAATGGTCAGAAGACGACAACAATACGACTTTTAACATCAAGAAATTTCAGCTCTTGAGATATGGTAGAAATGAGGAACTTAAACAGACTACATATCATGCTCCAGATAGACAGGAAATTCAGAGAAGCACGAAAGCGGTTGACTTGGGGGTAATAATGACTGATGATGCTAAATTTGAGACACAAAATCAGATAACAATAAACAAAGCAAAACAAGTTGTGGGACAGGAACTACGAACGTTCAAAAGGAGGGACAGACAGTAATGATTCCCCTGCTGAAAACAATGATCATACCAAAACTTGAATATTGCCTAGTTTTGACATCCCCATATAAAAAGGAAGAAAGTAATAAACTAGAAGAGAAACAGTCATTTCACAGCCAAGATTGATGGCCACAAACAACTCAACTACTGGGAAAGACTACGTAAACTAAATCTGTACTCCCTGAAAAGAGAGAGGGAGGTACACCATAATCTACATATGGGAAATGATCGAAAAAAATGGTACCAAACCTCAAACTAAACCCAATTACCACCCAAACAATGCTGGAAAATAGGAGAGGTAGAATGTGTAGTGTTCCCAAATTAAAGGCCTGACAAGGGGCCTCCTCAACACTGAAGGAAAATAGCTTGGTTGTCAAGGGGGCAAGACTTTTTAACCAGCTTCCTAAGGACCTCAGAAACGTTACAAGGGTCAAAGTTGAAGTCTCCAAAAGAAGACCAGATGCCTGGCTCAGGATGGTACCAGATGAGCTGGGTGTATCTGGCGGCTATATGCAGTGGAGAGCACAAGAGAGCAACTCGCTCCTCCACCAAGCCAGGCCTAGAGGCGGGGCCACCAGCTTGACCTTAATGTGAAGAGAGACCAACACATGGAACTTGAACAAGATTAATGAGGTGTGTATATGTGTGTGTGTGTATATATATATATATATATATATATATATATATAATATATATACCTTGACAGCCTTGTTTTGCTTCCACCAAATTATTCACTCTGACAAAGGTCAAGTTTGTTGTACCATCTTGGACCTACAACTAAATGTGGAATCTGAACCATGACCCATCGCAGGTAGTAAAACATTAGTCTTCACCTGGACTTGTTCTCACGACCTCCCAATCAGCAGCCTAGAAGAATCCTAAGCACTTGGATACTAGGGTACCCATTTATCTACCAACCAACTTTTTTGAGTCGAGTGTCATCTGCCATTGCCAGGAATCGAACCCAGGGCCAGTGGATTTATAGTCACCAATGTCATAATCACTATACCACCAAGGAGCAAATTTTATATTTTGTTCAATCTCTGCTACTTCCTGAAATCTCTCACAGAACCCTCCAAAAGGGAATTCTTAAAGCGCAACATTCCAATGTTCCCCAACCATTGTATTCATTGGATTTGGAACCCTCCGACTTTCCCCCATTCCCCAAGCTGAAAAAAACACTCCAGGAAAAAGATTTCAGGAAGTAGCAGAGATCGAACAAAATGTGACACGAGAATTGAAGAACATTCTGAAAGAAGAGTATAACAGATGCTTCAATAAATGGCTGGACTGCTGGAATCACTGTTTACAACCAGAAGGAGACTACTTTGGTGTGTGTGTGTGTGTGTGTGTGTGTGTGTGTGTGTGTGTGTGTGTGTGTGTGTGTGTGTGTGTGTTTTTTCAAGTCCACTACTTCTTGAATAGAAGGTAAAGGCACTACAATGAAATAAAAGTTAATACAACCTACCATAAATTTAAACTGAGGAAGCTAGATAATTTGAATGAAATGCTTGTCATTAGCTTAAATGCAGGAGAGTTAATACATAAAATACCTCTGGACATGAATGCATTATGCATTTTCTTAGTTATTTAAAAGTATGACAGTTTGTGTTAACTTCTATCCCATTGTATAGTTGTAGCAAGCACCCTCACCTTCTGTTCAAGTGGTGGTGGATTCAAATCCTGGAGACAATATTTTTTGCATTATGCAAAATCAGGCATGATATTCCATATATATTTGCCTATTTAGATTTTTTGTTGCAACTAATGTGTCATCAACATATATAAATCAAACGATAAATTACAGCATTGTATTTCTGTACTGTTGTATTACTGATATATATATGTTAAACACAGACCGTGCATGGAACAAGGAACTCTTCTGGGAAAATTAAATCCACTATAGTCCGAATAAGTAATGGTAAATGACAAATACCATAGTTTTTCTTTTTCATGATGCTAGCCCGACGTGGGCAACGGGTCTCTCGCAAAGAGGTCCCATAAATATAGCTTCCCTCACCAGCTATCTGCAAAGCAGACAGGATCCAGCTTTGGGACATGGATCTAGGGTTTAAAGAAAGCCTAGTCCCACTTTAAGTTTTGTTTTTTTGGCTAAAAATACAATAGTTACCCCTTTTTATTTGATTTATTCAATCCAACGTGAATGCAACGAGTCTTTTACTTATATAGAGGTTCTGAATGTAGTGGGACTAGGCTTGCTTTAAACCCTAGATCCATGTCCCAAAGCTGGATCCTGTCTGCTTTGCAGATAGCTGGTGAGGGAAGCTATATTTATGGGACCTCTTTGCGAGAGACCCGTTGCCCACGTCGGGCTAGCATCATGAAAAAGAAAAACTATGGTATTTGTCATTTACCATTACTTATTCGGACTATAGTGGATTTAATTTTCCCAGAAGAGTTCCTTGTTCCATGCATGGTCTGTGTTTAACAATAAGTTTCTCAGGGGACCATTCTGAGTTTGTATATATATATATATATTTTTTTTTGTATTGGGGCGTTTACCGCCATTTCCCGCTATACGCTAGCGGATATCATGACGAAGCAGAATATGAGAAAGAGAAACGGAGACGGGGTAAAGGCACTAGAAGTGGGAGGACCGCGGACGACGGGTGAGAAGTCACCTAAAGCTCAGAGGAGGCGAGATTGGGAGAGGAAAAGGAAAAGACGGTCAAGCGAGAAGAGAGGGCTCTCAGCGAGCATAAGACGTAAACGATCGGGGAGGGGGAAATCAGAGAGGAACGGGAAGGCGCGACGACGTACTGACGACAGGGTGGGGCATTCCACAAGGATGTGAAAGACGGTGAGGGGCGACTGGCAGGAGGCGCAACAAGGAGCCTCCTGCCGGGACATAAGATAGCCGTGCGTGAGGCGCGTATGGCCGATGCGAAGCCGCGCAAGGACGACCTCTTTGTGTCGGGAGCGGTGGAAAGAGGACGCCCAATATGACAGGCGGGGGCGGATGGACCAGAGTTTATTTCCGGTGGCATCGTCCCAGGACTGCTGCCATATGCGGTCGTAGAGGACGAAAGACCTGCACATAGTCAGAGAAGGGGAGCGGGCGGGGAGGGGAGGCATCGAGGCGGCGGACCGGGCTGTGCGGTCAGCCGCCTCATTACCGGAAACACCAACATGGGCAGGAACCCAGCAGAAGGTGACCCGGATCCGGTGAACGGTGTGCAGGACATGGTACTCCTGTTGAATAATGCGTACGAGGGGGTCCGGGGAATCATAGCGCTCGAGCGCTTGAAGGGCGCTCAGCGAGTCCGAAAAGATGGTACAGGAAGACCGCGAAAACCCGATACCAGACGGAGGGCTTCCAGAAGGGCAAAGAGCTCCGCGGAAAAGATGGAGGCCTGAACCGGCAGGGGGATACCCCGGGAGGTAGGTGACAGCGACGGAGAGAAGACGGCGGCCGCGACACCTGCAGGGGAGCGCGAGCCGTCGGTGTAGACGGGAACATCGTCCGAGTGTACGGGAAGATGGGCCAGAAAAGAAGACCGGAGGACGGTAGGAGGAGACTCCTTACGCAGGCCACGGAGCGCCTGGCAGCGGCAGATAGGGGTGGTCAGCCAGGGGGGCGACAGGTCGAAGGAGAACGGCAGAATAGAGGGTGGGGGGATCCCCAGGGACGAAAAACTCGGCCAGGAGGCAGCGAAATGCCACGTGTCAGGCCGGGGTAGCGCCTGGGAGATCGCGGAGAAGAGTAGGGACTCGGGAGGCGGCAGATGCGAAGGTAACACTTCGCCATGAGAAGGCCCCGGCGAAGGGGCAGGGGGGGGTGTCCGCAGTCCACCTGAAGACTAGCGACAGGGGACGAGCGGAAGGCACCCGACGCCAGGCGAAGGCCACGGTGGAGAAGAGGATCCAGCATACGGAGTGCCGGAGAGGAGGCGGAGCTGTAGACCACACAGCCGTAGTCGATGCGGGATTGCACCAGGGAGGTGTACAGGCGCAGCAGAGTACGCCTGTCCGCCCCCCAGGTCATGTGGGACAGGTGACTCAAAAGGGAGAGGGTGCGGCGAGATGATTGCCGCAACCGCCTAAGGTGTGGAACCCAACCGAAAAATCGTCGAGGGTCATACCCAGGAATCGAACGGATGGGACGAGGGGAAGAGGAGTGCCGGCAAGGGTAAGGGCGAAGGTATGCGACAGACGGAGGCGCCGAGGACGGAAAAGCATACTGGAAGACTTAGAGGGTGAGAAAGCATAGCCAACCGAGGACGCCCAGCGAACCACCGCGTTGATGGCTAGCTGGAGTCGACGTTCAGCCAAAGACGGGAGGCGGCCAGAGCAATAGATAGCCAGGTCATCGGCATAGAGGGAGCTACGAACGGAGTAGGCAGGACCGTAGCGACTGTGTTCATCACTAGTGAGAAACACAGACGCTAAGGACACTACCCTGAGGGACACCCTCCTCCAACGGAAAGCGGTCAGAGAGGGTAGAACCGATGCGGACGCGGAAAGAACGGGCGGACAAGAAGTTATAAATAAAGGAGGGAGAAAGCCTACGAAACCCAGGGAGCGTAAGCAGTCAAAGACCGCGCTCCGCCGAGTAGTATCGTAGGCCTTCTGGAGGTCGAAAAAGACGGCGAGTACAAAGTGACGCCGGGAGAAAGCCTCCTGCACGTCGTGGCTAAGGAGGAGGAGGGGGTCGGTGGTAGACCGGAAGCGCCGGAAACCAGCCTGGGTAGCAGGGTATTGGTCACTCGCCTCCAGAGTAAGGACAGCCGCGAGGCGACCATCGCCTCCATAACCTTGCAGGCGCAGCATGTCAGGGAAATGGGGCGATAGTTCGACGGGAGTGAGGGGTCTTTATCGGGCTTCGGGATGGGGACGACGATGGACTCACGCCACCGGTCCGGAATGAACCCTCCAACCAAATCCGGTTATAGAGGTCCAGTAAGCTGAGAGCAGAGGGGTGGAGGTGCCGTAACAAGTCATAGGGGATATTATCGGGGCCGGGGCGGAGGAGCGTCGGGGGCGGAGGGCCTCCCGAAGCTCCGTCATGCGGAAGAGGTGATTATAGGGGTCATCCCTATGAGGTGGAAATCCGGTGGGTCGCGGCGGGAATGGGGGGAATCGGAACTGGAGATGGCTGCGAAGTGCGCCGCGAGTGCGTTCGCGACGGCCTCCGGATCGAGACGAACTCGTCGTCCCCGACCCGAAGCACCGGGGGTCGAGGGGGGACACGGGTCCCCTCAAAGCTACGCACCTTGCGCCAAACAGTCGAGGGGGCAGTCGAGGAGGAGATCCCGGACACGTAACTCCGCCAGGAGGTACCCGACGGGCCACTGCCTTCAGGCGCTGAAACTCTATCTTGTGCTCCAGCTGGCGGGTCCGGTAGAAGCGGCGGCCGGCACGGCGCCGCTCCTGAACGGCATGGGAGCACTCTGGGGTCCACCATGGGACGCTTCGCGGCCTGGGGGAGCCAGAGGTACGGGGGATGCAACTGGCGGCAGCCGAGAGGATCTTACTCTCGAGGAAGGCGAGGGCCTCACTGACGGAGGGAAAGGCAGGAATTGATGGCGAGATCGCCGTGCCCCTCGCGTATGAGGCCCAGTCTGCTCGGGCGAACAGCCAGCGCGGGCGGACAGAGGTGGGGGGGAGGAGACGGGTCGGGGTAAGACACACTGGGAAATGGTCACTGCCGGAAGAATCCGGCAGGACCTCCCAGGTGAACTCCGTCACGATTTCGAGGGAAACCAGGGAAAGGTCGATACAGGTGAAACTGTCGTGGGCCGAGTGAAGGCAGGTTGGGGAGCCATCGTTCAGAAAGGTGAACTCGAGCTCGTCCATAAGGGAGAGAAGGGTCCCGGAGAGAAAGGTGGAGCAAACGTCCCCCCAGGCCGGGTCCCGACTGTTGAAGTCCCCGAGAATCAGGAAAGGGCGGGGAAGCTGAAGAATTAGGTCACGGAGAGAATCGGGTGGAGGGCGTACGTTAGGGGAGAGGTAAAGAGAGCAGACCGTGAGCTGGCGCCCCAAGGAAAGGCGCACGGCCACAGCTTGCAGGACTGTACGGAGCGGGAGGGGGCGGAAAGGGACGGAGCGGTGCACGAAGACCGCGGCGCCCCCCCTCCCCGCCCCATCGAGAGGCGGGGAAGGGAGCCCGCAGTAACCGGACACTCGAGGGAGGGAACGGGATCCCAGAATCGTCTCCTGAAGGCAGAAACACGCCGGACACCTGGAGGCCAGGAGAGAGGAGAGACTCTCGAGGCCTACCAGGAGCCCGCGGATGTTCCACTGCAGGAGCGAGGTATAGGGAGGGGTAGGAAAGTCAGCGTAAAGGATGGTTATGGGGTGGGTGGGCCGATCGGGCGGCCCGAGATTAAAGAGGGAATCGGAAAGCCCCGGAGTTCAGCGAGGGACGCCGAACGAGGGCGAAGGCGAGGGTCACCCCGACGAGGGGGCGATGTGGAACCAGACGCCGGCAAGTCCTCCAGAAGAGGAGTCTCCCGGACGTCCGGGGGAGAGCGATGCAGAGAAGGGGATGTGAGAGGTATCCAGAATGCCCCTCCCTTCACCGGAGGTGCGGGGGAGGCAGGACTACGAGGGGGAGTGGAAAATAATACCTCACCCAGAGGCATTGGCAGGTCGAGGAGAGAGATGGGGCGGGTCAAGCGCGGGGGCGTGCACGTCCCACCCACGCCGACCAGGCGGGCGAGTTCCCCCTCCAGTGGGTCCATCGACCGGGCCGGAGAGGGGTGTATCTCAGCCCCCACCACGAGGGCCGTCGGGGACCCCAGGGGGGAGCGTGCATAACGGTTGCGCAGTGGGGACGGTGAGGACACCGGGGCGGTAGGGCGAAGGGGGCGTTTGTGTTTGGGAGAGGAAGGTGATGCGAGGCTTATGGCTTCGAACCTTTCGGGGTCACCACTGGCGCGGCGCTTGCGGCCCCTACCCCTCCGTCGTGCGGCCCGCATGGGTGACGGCGGGTCACGATCCGGAATGGGGGTGGCCGAAGGCGCCGGTGGAGAGGGCGTAGAAGGGGCAGGGGGGGTTGCCGACGAAGCATCGGCGTTCGCGGAGGGAGCACGTGGGGACGCGCTGGTAGTACGGGGAGCCGCGGTAGGAGTCCGCTGGGCGGCAGAGGATGGACTGGGAGTAGCGGACACGGTGGGTGGAGGCGCGTTGGGAACCGCCGGTGAGGACGGGGTCCGGGAACGGAGAGCCTCGGCGTACGAGGCACCACGCCGGGCCTCGCAGCCACGCAACCGGTCCCGCGCCTCCCGAGCGCTGAGAAACTCTGATGAACAGAGGGCCCGAACCTCCCTTTCAAAGAGGAAGGACGGGCAAGAGCGGGATGAAGCAGGGTGTGGTCCATGGCAGTTGGTGCAGGAAGGCGGAGCAGTACAGGGCAAGGGGTGGGGAGGGCCGCCGCAGCGGACACACAACGGGGCCGGCTGACGGCAGGAGCTGCTCACGTGGCCAAACCTATTGCACTGAAAACAGCGCGTAGGATCTGGCACGTATGGTCGTACTGAGAATTCGCACGCTCGTCTCTCACCAAAGCCCCAGAATACCGAAACGGGGGGCACCAGTGAGTCGAAAGTGAGGAGCAGGCGAGGAGAAGGGGCGGTTGGGGATCGCGATCTGTCGGGAAAGCGGTACACCCTCACAACACCCTGGGAGGCGAGGTCAATCTGGAGGTCTTCCACCGGGATGGGTAGAAGACGAGCAGCGTAAATTGTGCCCTGGCACTGATTGGGGGGGGTGGGGGGACACCGTAATCCCGCAGCCCAGGACATTGGGGATAGCGAGCAGAGAGGAGGTTTCGACAGAGGAACGCGACCTTATCAGAATGGAGCCATCCCTCTGAGGCCGAAGGTCAAAACGAGCCGTCCCCGTCACCCCATGGATCGCTCGAAAGAGGCGTTCATGGTTAGTGGGGAGGGGCTTGGAGGAGGAGGGGCGGAGGACGAGGAACTTGTCCACCGTCCTAAGGCCGAGCGAAGACGTCGGGCCAAACACCACCGGTACTTCGAGGGACGGGGAGACGAGAAAGGCGGACGGCGACGTCGGGTCCCACGTCCCCCAGGGGCCGAGGGGGCCGGGGGCGATGAGGCCCGACCGGAGTGGGAGGCGACCGGGGCCGCGGGCTTCCCACCTGAGGGCGAAAAAGCAGGTGGGTCCCTATCGGGACGTGGAATATGGGGGGATCCAGGGGTCGGGGGGTCCACTGCAGGTCCATCCGCCACTGGCGGGGGTCGGGCAGCGGCGCCACGAGCCTGGGGAAGAGAGGGAGAGGAGGTGTCGGCAAGAAGAGCAGACGGGGTGGGCGAGGGCTGCCGACTGCCCTTACCAGACCCAAGGTCCAAAGAGGTAGTCAGAGGGAGGTCAGATGCACAAGCCGGGTCGTCAACGAGGTCCATTAGATTTGTAAGTGTTTCCATAAAGAAAATTTTTATTGTTGTTTCGCGCCCGGGGCCGCGGGGAACCGATTACCCGGGGCCCAAGGGGACCAAGCGCACGCCGGCGGGGGATGGGTGCCTCGTCCCATGTAGGTACCCCCGTTTCAAAAGGGGCCCTTGCAGCGTCGAAAGTTCTCCCCCGCCGGCAGCAAAGACCAAGGCCCCCCAGGGTCCCAGGCCTGGGCACCCTACCAGCCAACTTAGTCCGGCCCCGGCCATGGGAGCGAGACCCCCAGCGACCAGCCCCGGCAGCCCACGGGGCGCGCGAAGTGAACAGAGAAAGCAGAAAAAACAGAGGGGGCAAGGAAGAGGGTAAAGAGGGGAAGACAGGAAAGAGGGGGCTGTAGGATAGCAGGGTATGCTAAAAGTCCACTTCGCAACCGGGCGGGGACCCGGCAGGGCCCCCAGCCGCGGCTGACCCCCCTCGCCACATGGAGGCAGGAGCCCGCGGGCGATCCACCCCAGAAAGACCGCCCGCGGGGAGGGGGTTATATATATATATATATATATACATATATATCCCCGCAAGGGGGTTCTAAGCTCGTGCTCTTGAGTGCTCTTTGTGCTCGTTTGTACGTGCTTGTTCCTGGAGGTTTCACGTGCGCCCTCCCGGCCCTAGCACCCAAGGATGATGGGGCTCGACCCTGCAGTCCTTGGTCTTTTTCCACTTCGACTGTCCCCTCCACCCTTTCTTTTTCCTCTGTCTTTCCTCTCACTTTTTCTTTGTTTTTCCGCTGAGATATGCCCTTTAAATAGAGGCGAATCGGTTCTTCCTGAACTAAAAAAAAAAAAAAAAAAAAAAAAAAAATATATATATATATATTCATTATTTCTTACAACACCTAATGTATGTCCTATACATGTATATTTGTAATTTGGACCAATAAATTATTATTTTTTCTATATTTTGACAACTGTTCATACAATGATTAAAATTTTGTCCATATATCAATTGCAGTCATTTTCTCCTTTAATGCCTATAAATTCTAAGAAGTTTTTCAGTTCTCTTTTTCCCTAATGAAGTTATAAATTCAAACATTCCCTTTTATTTGAGCCAGTTTCCTTCCATCCCTGTCACAAGGTGCCTACAAGGCTTATCATTTATAATCTATCTTTTTATAATTCAGCCTAGATGAAATATCTGCATGTCAGGGTTAAAAAATGTCACATCTATGTGTATGTCTATGTGGTGCATTTTGACCCTGACATGCAGATATATTGTCTGTATTGAAGAACCACATGATGCACACTTATGCAGAATGAAAAGACATAATACATGAAAAAGTAACTTATGAAAAAATTAAAAAATTAAAAGTTTACTCTGAAGGCTTTTTCTGAGTTCTGCTTCTTTCAATCCTCCTTTATCTCCCCCTGAAGATTTAAGTTTTTTTAAAGTCAACTCCTCCGTATCTTGAACTTTGAGTTCGGATAAAAGCTTCTTCAATTTTGGCTCTGCTAACCTCTGAAAGTAAAGTAATGAAAAATCAGAACCTTAGTTTAACTTCTCAAGAGCAAAAGGCTCTCTGATATGTAATGTTTATGGAAAAGTCCAAACTACCTAGGTATATTAACCATTAAAGCATAATCTAATTACCTATCTTCTTCTTGTGAATCTCTTCTGAATGAATGAGAAAAGGTCCAGGATTATGACATCTGACTGAATTGACATTTTATCAACAAGTATAGTCTTTGGGTTAGGTTAAGTTAGGTTATGCTAGTTTTTTAGTGTGTCAATGTTATGGTCTCATCAATCCAATGGTCTACAGCAGTGCACACCTATTAGGCTCTCCTAAATTCTGATATCCTATTAAACAACTTTAAATGAGATATTAGCCTACTTAAAACAAATTAGGCATATTATAAAATCTCATTTTCTAGATGTGTGAAATATTAAAAATAATTACTTGCATATCAACTTTTGCGAGTACTATATTATTAGCAAATACAGTGGTAAAACTGACAACAAAACTAAAAATTTCAGTTTAAGAACAAACCTGTTCCATTAGGGTTAAGCTATAAATATAAGCATGTAGAGTCTTGTTACTTTCTTAATCAGGCTTAAGTACCCTTTAGGCGTATTGCTAGTTTTGAGGTAGGGAACTAAGCATAGGCCAAATTATAAATTATCTACTAGCTATCATACTTACTAACCTCAATACCATATTACAGAATATAAAGTGGCCTCAGTATTAAAGAGGAAATGCACAATAATTTTGCTGTAAGCTGAAACTAATATGTAGTACAATACTAGGAAATTTATAAAGTCTATACAATGGCAGGCATTAAAATAAAGCTTATAATTTAACATCATGGAATAGAATGGAAGAAAATTGTACAGTGAAGGCCTCAACACTGTAGGATGGCATATGATACATGGTAAAAGTTGAAAATATAATTTCACTCACCTTACGTGCTTTTTCCCAGATTATATTTAATTTAGCCATACGTAGTGGGTCTCTGAGGTTTTTAACATCTAAATTAGCTGCTTCCGAGTATTTATTTTCAGTACCACTAACACTAGTTCCTTTTAATATTACAGCCAAGATAAATCCTAAAAATAATAAATTTATAATCCCTTTTCTGGATATCATTTCCATTGTTATTGAATGATTCTTCTAATTCCTAATTCCAAAAATTAATACGGTAATTATAAGCTACTGCATATAATTAGCTACCTGCAAAACAAAGAATTATAAGTATTTTTTTAATAAAGCAAATGAATACAGAGTACCAAACAACATGAAATATTGAGAGAATCTTTTCAAGTACTAAAACCCAGAGAAAAAGTTGTCATATTGTAATAGTTGTCTTGACTAATCAATACAGGGGGTCCTCATTATCCATGGATAATGGGAACTAAGAAATCACCACTTTAAGTGAATCCACTTAAAGCAGGGACATAAAACTCTTAAGAAATAATGAGAATAAGGTTTCATTGGGACCTTAACACAATAAATGACACCCAAAATTATGGTAAGACATTTGTAAAATACACTTTTTTAAACACTTATGTACCTTACCTTATAAAATATGTTAATAAAGTATGTAAAACAGCAACAATAGCACAAAAAATCAACAAAATCAGAATAAAAACACCAGAAAACCATGGATGGGTTCAGCACTAACAGTTAGTGAGAGACTGAGCATGCATGGCATTGGGGTTTGGGGTGGAGCATGATGGTGGTGGTAGTATGGTGGTGGTAGTGTGTTGGAGGTAGGGGAAAGCGAGTGAGACACCGAGACTGAGGGAAATTTAAATGGTTTTCTGTTGCACTTCCACGTCCCACGTACATTATCCGCAGAAACTTCTTAAGTGCAGGGAATTTATCCATATGGTTCTACAATTATTTGGTCATGTAAATGCGGGAACTCAGATAATGAAAACTTGGATAATGAAGACCTCCTGTAATTAAGGTAGGCCCAATTGCTGGAAAATCTTCCCTAATTCAATGAAATACATTTATATTAAGTATCTTGCTTAAAAGTTGACAGTTTGAATGGGTTAAGAGACCTAACTTCTTGTTTATAAACTATATGTAAGCTTTAACCATTCATCAAGCAGTGTTACTTTACTGATTTTGTTCTGGTTAAAACAAGAGGATTTTATTCAGTCTCGGAAAGACCTCTGTGCAGTAAAGGATTAAGCAAATGTCTCTCAACCCTTTACCACACACAAGTCTTTTCGAGACTGAATAAAATCATCTAGCATTAGCCAGAACAAAATCAGTAAAGTAACACTGCCCAATAAAGGGTTGATACTGACAAACAAAGTAGGCTAAAGCCTAAAACCAATTAACATGTAAAGAAAATGATTAGGTTAAAAGTAACTAATATCAGAACTGATAAGAGGCCACCCAGTAAGAGAGTTTATTTTCAGCCTTAGGTCAGCCTTTAGTCATAACAAGAATGATGTCTTTTCACAAATGGCCAACCTGGAATGATGTCGGATTCCAAATACAAAAGGAGGATAGAGAAGTGAGAAAGAATATTCAACTTCAATAATAAACATAATTAAGATATAAAATAATATAATTTGTATGAGAATATAATTAATTATATATAGTAAGGTAATTAAGATAAAACACAAACTTCAAAATGTAAAATAATTTTAGTAAATTTTAGTAAATATAAATAAATTCATAATGGGTTACCCAGTGGGACTCATGGGTTTTGGCCACCCTGTGCGGTAGCCAAATTGGCCACCCCTTCCTTAAATGTAACATACCTTCCACTACAGCAAACACACGTATATAAAGGATTTACATTTTATTGATTGAGGAACAATGTAATAATGATGGAAAATTGAAACCGTGATGATAGACAATAAAAAAAAAATTTAATAATTCAATTTAAAACATAGAAAACAATATGGTATTTCGTACCATACCGTACCGTAATGCCAGCCTTAGCCAAAATTGGCCGCCCTGTGCGGTCCGCACACCAGGCACGTGCCGTGAGTAAATACTCAGGGTAGGCAGACTCAATGCGCGAGCGAAGCGAGCGGTTCCAAGCTAGGGGGTCTGGGGTGGGCGCGAGCTCCCCAGCGGGTTCCGGGGCGGAGCCCCAGCCACCAACGAATTTTAAGCATAATTAACCCCTTCCACACCATTTGTGCTAATTTTTGGTCAACAACAAATATTTACTTACCGCTTTATTTGTAGATGAATTCCATTCTTCTCTCTTTGTTAGTAACAAAAATATCTGTAATTTTTCAAAGAAATTGTAAGTGGGATTTTGCTCCATTTTAGTAAATCTTTCCTTTTCAATTGAAATTAGGGCAAGTGATGAAAGCCTTTCCTGTTTCATTCTATGCCTGGGTAGCTTTTAATTCTTTTCAAAGCTGAAAATGACCTCTCAACAGAAACTGTTGTAGCTGGAATTGTTAAAATCAATTGCAAACAGCTTCACCGCTTCAGGAAACGTTAGTTCAAGTCCATTTTGAAATATGAAAGCAAGCAAATCTTTAATTGATTTATCCCTGAACACTTGTGCACTATAAATTCCAGCTAGATCAGTTTTCAATCTTATGACATCGAAGAAGTTACCATAATTCTTCTCTAAACTTTCTAGTGCATCCTTATCAATTTCTGTAGCTAGTTTTAGAAACTTTTTACTATCAACTAATGAAATAAATTGTAAATTTTTGAAGTCACTGTATCTTGCTTCCATATGCTGCAGTACATCATTCAATATTAGACAGAATATTCTTTCTCTTTCTTTTTTAATTGGACCTTTTGTACGACATTTTGATTCAGTCAAGTTATTTCTTTGAAACATTCTTCAAACTTCTCATAGATATCATCAAAATTTTTGCGCAGACCCTCGAGGGAATTCATTGTTTCATTGATTCTTTCAATGCAATATGGAATATCTATAATTTTAGTTTGTAAGATATTGAAGAGTGTCAGTTCTACTGAAAATCTTATCATATACCATGAGAAGAAAGTATGTTGAATCTTTCGTTAGCCAATTATAAAATCCATTACTCCTCACTAAAGTATCTGAGTCCCACAATAAAGGATTGCTGTCAATGTTGTTGAAAAGTTTACAAAGGTCACTATGGTAGTGTAAAATAGTTTGCACTAGCTTTGAGTTAGAACTCCATCTCGTTGGTGCAGCCTTTGGAATGCGTTTATGTACTATTTCATCAAGAAATTGCGTTCGTTTTGTAGAGTGATTGAAAAATGCAGCAAGATCATCAATGGTCTTGAAAAAGATTGTACATTCAGATATAAATTTCGCTGACTGAGATAGAACAAAATTCAACTTGTGAGCGTAGCAATGGGTAAATAACGCTGATGATGCCTTTTCTCTTACTTTAGCTTGAACGCCATTTAAATGCGATGCCATTACCGATGCTCCATCATATGTCTGTGCTACAAGCTTCTCAGCACAGTTGTATTTATCTAAATTTTTAAATATGCATTCTGTTACACCAGTAGCTCTTCTGTCTTTAAGTTCGTCAAATCCTATGAAAGCCTCTTTAATTTCAGAACCAATACATATCTTAAAACTGTGGAACATTGAGCTGTATTTGAAATATCAGTCGATTCATCCACTTCTATAGCAATGAATGGGGATCTTGCGATAGCTTCTTTAATATTATTTTCTACAGCTATGCCTACTGCTTCAATCAAGTCATTTTGTATCTTGTTAAAACGCCAGAAACACGGATGAAGTCTGTAAATGTTGTGCTAATTTTGGTCAAATTTTGCAGGTAGTTCAGTAACTCAATATAGTTTCCACGATTTAAAGAGGATTTATCTTCATTATCACCGCGGAAAGCAAGTTCTTGTTTAATCAAAAAGCAAGTAGCAGAATTAATGTTTTCAGTATGTCTCTGTTTTCCTTTACCTTTTTATTGTGAATTTCAATGCTAAGTTTTTTTTTGCTTATCTATGCTCAAGTCGATTCGTGTAGATCCAAATGTTTCCAACGATATTTGACTTTCATAATGCGCAGCAGACCTCTCGTGCTTACTAAAGCATTAGTCAATTATTTAATCACAATATCCTGTTCTTATCCACACACTTTCACTAGATACGGAAATAACAAGCATGGAAAACAAAAGAGTCTACCTTGTAACACAACCACACAACCACTCTTTCTTGCTGTACCACGTCGTTTGAAACGTTCTGATTATTTTTGTTCCTTTACGCTGTAGCAACTGTTTCAGTTCCGGTGTCGGCCTACCATTTTTAATCACATTCAACCTTTCTTCATAAGACAGTTTAGAAAAATTCTTAAGATAACTCACTGTCCATATTTGAAAAGGTTTAAATTTTGAAATAAAATGTCTAAAATTTAGTTCAATCACCAGAGGCAAACAACAACACAGACGCGCGCACAGCAACACACCCGACCATGTGCCCGAACGGCAAAACACTGAGTGAAAAGCAGAACTAAATCTGCTTATATAGCACAGTATTTGTCACAGCTTGGAGCTCCACTCACGGCACGTGGGAAAATTTCATTGTCAAGCGTTAATATATATAGAGGTTGAAAGGCACGGGGAAATTGTGCTTCTAACACAATATTATCCATTTACAAATTTATACATTGAATTTCATACATTAAATTAACATTTATATAATGAAGTGAAAATCATTTACTTTTATACTTAATATTTTTAGTTTTATTTAGGGTAAGCACTGCCTACCTTGCCTACCCAGAGGGCACGTCCCTGCCGCACACCCCACGCTACGCCACTGGGGTTACCAAATAAAAGAAATAATTATAACTGGCAACTCTATGGAAAAAGCAGAGAGTTAACAATTGTAAGGGAAGATGATTACAGAAATAGATATTGAAAGAGAGAGATATATAGAATCAGAGATCAAGAGAACAAGATGTAGCCAGAAATAGGTTTTGTCATTTAAAAACTTCAACAAAGTTTTCAAATACTGTCAAAGATATAAAGTGGACTTCTGAATTCCATTTTAAGATAATTGTTGTTAAACTCTTAGAATCCAGAATGTAATGAAATCCTGTCTGTACCAGCAACCCCTACTTAACATTGCAGTTGCATTCCTAAAAACACATTAACTATTTCTGGTTACGAAACAACTACATATCTCTAAGGCGTGAAGTGAAAAGTATAATAAAAAAGTCCAAGTGCGAATTTTAAATCTCCATAGCTCGTGATGGTAAAGAAAACCCCAAATGATTCTTTCAATACATCAACAATAGAAATCCAGTAAAAAGTGTCTTGGGGCCATTGAAATATGTTAATGGAGATCGTTTCTGGAGACAAGGAAATGGTTACCTTGCTAAACAAATTTTTTACATCAGTTTTTACTATAGAAGATGTAACGAATATCCCTACGGTCATAGACATAATACCTTTTGATAATGGTAATATTTTGGATAATATTGTGGTTAGTGAAGGGGAGGTAATGCGTTATATTGCTAAAATGAAAATGCATAAATCACCAGGGCTAGATTCCATATATCCCATACAACTAAAAAAATTAAAAGATAGCATTGTTGTGCCACTAACAAAGATTTTTAATGCGTCTATTTCTGAGGGGTGCGTACCAGATAATTTCAAGTTAGCAAACATAACACCTATCTTTAAGAAAGGCGATAAAGGTGCGGCAGGAAATTATAGGCCAATCAGTTTAACATCTGTTGTAGGTAAGCTACTGGAATCAATAATTAGGGATCGTATAGTCAAACACTTAGCATTGCATAACTTAGTTAGAAATACGCAGCATGGTTTTAGGCAAAACAAATCTTGCTTAACTAATCTTTTAGAATTTTTTCAAAGTGTGGTTGACGTTTACGATAGTCATCAGGCAGTTGATATAGTGTATTTAGATTTTAAAAAAGCATTTGACACCATACCGCACAAAAGACTCATTGAAAAAAACTAAGGCTCATGGAATCAGAGGTGTAGTAATAAATTGGATAGAAGAGTGGTTGCGAGGTAGAAAACAGAGGGTGGTCATTGATGGAGCGGAGTCGTGTTGGGCTAATGTAGCGAGTGGCATTCCTCAGGGTTCTGTATTGGGTCTTGTTCCCTCTAAGGTGTGCGCGTGTGCACATGCAAACACATTGTGAAACTCACGCACACAGCAAAATAAAATGCGCACAGGCTCAAGCGTATTATGAGTCATGACAGTAAATGAAGTAATTTTAAAAATATAGTCACACAAGGTCTGACCATTTGCATCAACATACTCTATAGTCGCTCTTTTAAGTATTAACCCCTTCCACCCGACTTTGCTGACATTCGCACAATTACACAATACAGATTTTTTTTACTGTATGTATTTGCATTTTTTTTCTTTTATACATTAACACATTGAATATAAACCTTCTCTTTCTTATTTTTGCATAAAAACGAATAGTAATTATCTCATAATTCATAAAAAATAAAATTATTTTTTATTTTATTCCTATTTTGTGAGTGGATAAAATCATGTATCAATCTTGATTGTCTATTTTAAATTGCTAAATGCTAAAAATTGTTTTGAGAAATGATAACTAAAATAGTCATTTCCAATTAATGTTATTTTTATTTTATTTCTTTATTTTGTTGAATTTTATTTTACTATTTTTTATTTTATTCATGTTTTTAGAATGGATAAAATGTTTTCTTTTTTAAAAATATATAATACAGGCAGTCCCCGGCTTACAAACGAGTTCCATTCTCACGACGGTCTTTAAGTCGAATTTGTATGTAAGTTGGAACCCATACGAATGGTTTGTACTTAACGTCTGTTTGTCTAATAGTATATATATACACTTAACATATGTATATATAAGAAACATTAAAAACACACTTCCAAATATACTTAAACACTTTAAACACACTCCCAATTTATAAAAGCTACTAAAACATAGAAAACATTATCAGAAATTGAATATGAATTCACATGAACGTCTTCATGAGTACAAAATCTGACTTAAAATGGTGGCAGCATTATTCCTGGCCAACAACGGATGGCGCGCACCATTTTCCTCCACCGCAGTAAGTAGTGCGCCTATTTGTTACTACGAACCATTGTAGGTAACTCAGATTTTTAAAATAATAGACTTTATGGCGGTCTGTTCGTATGTACAGAATGTCGTAAGTGGGACGTTCGTAACCCGGAGACTGCCTGTATTGTAAACAGTTTTTTAATATCCATTTAATAGTACTATAATGATCAAGCTATCACCTTATGGGAATAATATTTATTAAGTATTTAATATTTATATATATTTCATTTTGAAGATAATAGCACCCAGAAAAGTTCGCACAATTTTTCACTATGAATCTAAATGTATGCACAATGAAAATTTCTTGCGCACACAGACTAAAAAAAATTAGAGGGAACATTGAATTTGGGCCCTTGCTTTTTCTTATATATATTAACGATTTAGATGTCCGCCTAGTCAGTACAGTTTCAAAGTTTGTGGATGACACAAAGCTGGGTGGTAGGGTGATTAATGATGAAGATAGGGGTAAATCCAGGAAGATCTGAATAAAATCATAGATTGGTCACTCACATGGCAAATGAGATTTAACATCAATAAGTGCAAAATTTTACATATAGGTTCACATAATGGTAATTTTGCATATAGTATGTCAAGGAAGGAGTTAACAAGCGTAGAGCAGGAAAAAGATTTAGGAGTTATAGTCACTGGTGATTTAAAAGTAGCAAAACAAAGTACAGCAGTGGTCAATAAAGTGAACAAAGTGTTAGGTTTTATAGCTCAGAATTTTAAGTACAAATCGTGCGATATTATAGTTCCTCTTTATAAATCATTAGTTAGACCCCATTTGGTGTACGTGATCCAATTTTGGAATCCACATATGCAAAAAGATATAGACAAACTTGAAAGAGTTCAAAGACAAGCAACTAAGATGATTCCGTCGCTTAGGTCAAAGTCGTATGAAGATAGGCTTACGGAGTTAAAATTGACTACACTCGAGACTAGAAGGCTAAGGGGTGATCTAATCCAGGTTTTCAAAATTATGAATGGGTTCAATAACGTAGATAGAGATAGCTTTTTCGAAATATCTCAATATAATAGGACTAGAAATAACGGGTGTAAGTTGACAAGTAGAAGGTTCAAGACAGCAGTTGTGAAAAACTTTTTTACGCATAGAATAGTAAATCGCTGGAATAGTTTGCTGGTAGAAGTAATTAGCAGCACGTCTATAAACATGTTTAAAAATCGATTAGATGCATATGTTGATAGATTGGGTATAGTTTAAGGTAGTAAAATTAAGGCTTTGTGGTTCGGAACCCATGTAAAATTGTAGGTCCCCTCCAGCACCACGGAGGACATGCACAATACACAATTACGAACACAGTTAGGTAGACCAGCCATGAGTGGATCCTAGGGTCTTCATTGGTCTGAAACATTATAACAAAACTGAGGTAATATTATAATTCATGTACGTATAAAAGATTTAACAAACAAGGATAAAAATGGCAGATTTAAATTGAAGAGAATTTCAGTAGTAGTTAAACAGAGGTACAAAGAATTGACAGAAACTTTAGGGTTGGGGTAAGCATGGAATATACAAGTAGAATTTTAGCCTTAAATGATAAAATTAGGATGCTATGTAGTGAAAGGGTTCAAGTTCATAGATTTGTAGGATAATTTTTATGAAAGGAGGGAGGCTTTACAGTAAGGATGGATTACATTTCAATAGAAAGGGAACTGCTTTATAGAGGAGACTTCTAGAAGAAAATGTGAGTTCTTTGTGGTTTTGAAAGATAATATTTGATTGACAAAGGTCATAAAGCATCATGGTGTATATATAGTTAATACTGTTAGGGTCTTAAATACAGATTATGTCAAGAATAGGCATAACAGCTATCTAACCAAGGGTAGGGAACCAGTTAAACTGAGGGGTTGAAGTGTTTTTATGCAAATGCACAGTCTTAGAAATAAGAGAAATTAATTATTTAGTTATATGATTAGTGAAAATCTGGATATAGTCTGCATTAGTGAGGCAGCATTCAATGACACTAGAGCAGAGTATGAATTAAATAGTTATACAATGTATACCTATTTATCAGAGAATGGATAGGGAGGGTGGTGGTTTGGTCTTGTACATTAAGAATGATTTAACTTCAAGTTCAGAATGATAGTATTAAATTATACAAAAGGGTAGAATCAATTTGGGTTGATATTTGTGTTTCAGGCAAGGAGTATATTCAGATAGGTGCATTTTACAGACCTCCAAACAAAACACAAGAAGTTGATGATAGTATGGTTCAAGAAATAAATAAAGGTTGTAATGCTAGAACATTAATTATGGGAGATTTCAACCTGCATCATGTAGACTGGAGCCTTTTAGAAGGAAATAATAGGGAAAGTAACTTCTTCATTGACTGCTATAATGACTGTTTTCTAATGCAATTTGTTGACAAACCAACTTGGGATCAAGCAATCTTAGATCTGGTTCTTTCCAATGATCATGGGCTTATTAGGGAACTTGCAGTAGGAGAGTCATTAGAGAATAGTGACCATTTGATCATATGTTCAAAGATAGATGCAAAAAACTTCACTTTTCTACGTGAAGGTCAAATTATGATGATAAAAACCCACTCTAATAGACAGAGTTTATTTCCACAACAGTTTCAATGCCCACTGGCATCCTCTTTGGGTGGACACAGAAAAACCTGTATCCACCCAAAGAGGATGCCAGTGGGCATCAAAACTGTTGTGGAAATAAACTGTCTATTAGAGTGGGTTTTTATTATCATAGTTCAAAGATAGAATTAAATAGAGATTTAGTCAACAATGACCATCTAGTCCCTTGCTTCTCAAAGGGTGACTATGGTATATTTAGGGAGTTGTTAGGCTCAGTAATGTGGGAAAATGAATTTGCAAGTCACTATCTAAAATGGCTGTGGTTTGTTTACTCAGCTCAGTCTTGTACCTGGTGTCACATTCTGGAAGCGTTTCTTCAGTGAATTTAAAGTAATTCAATATTTTTTTATATTTTTAACGGATCAGACATTAAAATTTTTTTATTACAGTATTGTTCTTATTATACTGTAGTAGTTAGTATATTTTCAATACCACTCTCAAAAGATGATTTTTCAACAGAGGTGTCATTTGGGAGAGGGGGCGGTTGCCCCCACCCAAAAGCTCACCAGGAGGGCATCCAAGGCCCTCCAAATGATAGTTTCTTAAAAAAAAGGCACCTAATATTTTGTGGATTACCAATATAATGAACCGCTTACAGTTTAAATTTTGATGTTTTGGGTGATGATTTTACAAAAATGAAGTCTAGAAAATATCCTCTACTAAATTAGGTGATATAAATTTCATTAGGGATGTACCGATATATCAGTATCGGTGATATCGGTAGATTTTTATTCATATGGGTATCAGCCAATTTTTAAAAATATCAGTTGATATTTCAAAAGTATGATTTTTTCCAAAATTATGAATAAAAGACTATTTAGAGGATGAAATTTCCAATATTTTATTGTTTTATCACTTCACATAACTCGTTATTTTTTCACAAGGGTTAAGTTCTCATGTAAAAATAGCAGCTGCTCTGTATGTTCAGGAGAGAACTGATTTCTAGCAGCACTGGCAATGTTTACAAGTGTAAATCCTTTGAGAAATAGGTATAAAGCCTAGAAAACCAAAAAACTATCTTGTAGTCATAGCTCATAATATTAACCCAACTAGATGGTTAAAAACACATTTACTAAGCCCAACATAGGCCCGCAGTCCAATTGTATAATAAACAAAACTATGACATCTAATACAGAATTATTGCTTTGTTGCCAATTTTCAACACAGAAAATAAATTATGAATATGTTACAAAAATATGACAAACTAATAAACCCTAGCTGGATATTGGTATCGGTTATTGGCCGATACTGTTTTTAATATCAGTATCGGTTATTGGCTAAAAAGCAATATCTGGTACATCCCTAAATTTCATGATTTATTGCTTAACTTAATAATTTGATAGTTAACTGTAAATAACCAGTCTAGCTGATACCATTTAATCATTCTTGTTTATATTAATTTGATTATAAAGTACATTGTGAGTAGCACTTAATAAATTTTAACATGTGAGGGGCCTCTCACCTACTTCTTTGCCACCCCTCAGCCAATTTGAAATGACACCCCCGTTTTTCAAAGGTTCAAATGGCCTTCAGTTCCAAGCCATTCAGATTTTTGGGAGTTTACTGTACAATTTTTCCCTCCTTTGAATGAATTTATGTGATTTAAATGTACTTCTTTACACTGATTATGAATTTGAAAACAGAATTTTTCTATCACCCACCAATTTCAAAGGAAATGCAAATGAAAACTGACAGATTTTCTTACTTTTTTGGTATATTTAATCATACAAAAAAGAAGAGTACCTTACCTAAAATGTTTTTGCAGCTGTTTTTGCTTATAACTAGTACTAGGGACTTCTCTTATAAGTGTCCAACAGTAGTCAGCCAACATACTGGGGCTATATCTTCCTTGGTACTGCTTTTCCATAGTTGATATATCCTGATGAAATCTTTCACCATGCTCAGTGTTGACAGCACCCAGGTTTGATGGAAAGAAGTCCAGGTGGGAGTGCAGGAAATGCATTTTCAAAGACCTGTTAACACCCCATGGCTTGGTAAGCACTTAAGCATTTGCTCCACCAGGGAAACATAATTTTCTGATTTTACACTGCTGAGGAAATTTGTAGTCACTTCTTTAAAAGCTTTCCATGCTGTTCTTTCAACCTCATTCAAAGACTCATCAAATGTAGTGTCTTTCATCACTTCTCTGATCTGTGGGCCCACAAAAATGCATTCTTTTTCACTTCACTGATTCACAAGAATGTCTGCTTTAGATATAGAAATCCAGGTCCATCTTTATCCATGGCTTTTACAAAATTTTTTATTAAACCAAGTTTGATATGGAAAGGTGGTAAGAAAACTTTTGCTGGATCTACTAGGTAGGGGTTGATGGGCAACATTTTTCTGTCCTGGAACCAAATTTTGTTGAAGTGGACACTTTTTCTGTGTATAATGAATAACTCCCCTTAGCTCGGCTGTCCCACTCACAGAGGAAACGAGATAACTTTGTGTATCATAACTGTAAGCCGAGGAGAAGCACTATCACTTTCAGATCACCACAGATATGCCAGGAGTGTTTTATCATAGTCAATATGTTAAAAGCAGGGTTGTGGAGTCGGAGTCGTGGAGTCGGAGTCGTGGAGTCGCACGTTTCAGGTCGGAGTCAGAGTCGAATTTTTACAATGTGTGGAGTCGGAGTCGGAAAATTTTGGACCGACTCCACAACCCTGGTTATAGCCACTAGGTTAAGAAGGGTTATTCAATTTTAAGTAGGACTACTACTGGTTAGACCTTAATTATGTTTAAGAGAATCTTTTTCATTTATATATATATATATATATAATATATATATATTATTATTGGAAAAAATAAAAATCCCTTAATATGATAATATCTACAAGTCAATATCCTTCTTAATATTTGAATGTTCCCTTATCCTAGAAAGTAACCTGACGATTCATGTGGTGGTGATGAAATGTCTTATTATTATGATAATTATAGAGTGAAACACTAGAGGAGTCGGAGTCGTATATTTAAAATGTGAGGAGTCGGAGTCGGATTTTTAGATTTTTTACAATGTGTGGAGTCGGAGTCGAATTTTTACAATGTGTGGAGTCGGAGTTGGAAAATTTTGGACCGACTCCACAACCTGGTTAAAAGTAGCTGCATATTGTCATATGATTCCTTCATATGAACTTTATGTGCAACTGGAACCAAAGGACAGACATTACTGAACATTGTACAATAGTACAGCTTTCATGAATCAACAAAAAGCCTCCATTCCTAAGGATTGTGCTCTTGACCAAGTGCCTCTGTGAGAGCATTCACATCATTACAATACACTAAATCACTTTCTATAGAGAAAAGCAATATGAAGTGCGTCTGATGCTTACAAAATAATGATATTTTTACAGTCTTTTGTAAGAGATTCCAACCTTTTAATCTAGAACCTAAGAGCTCAGCCTGATTTTTAGATAGATTCAACTCTCTGACAAAATCATTTAATTCTGACAGAAATTAAATGAGGTTCATCCAATAAAAGTTGTTGAAATTGTGTATCCATGTCATCTTGTTTGTCCAAAGGTTCACTACAAGATTCATCATAATCTAAAGTTCATGTCTTTGGTGGTCTTGGTACTGGTAAATCATCACAATGTGAAAGAGGTTGTATGGTTGACAGTAAATTAGGGTACTGAATCACATATTTAGATTTTGAGGGATGCCCACTTATCTTCGTTAAACAGAAGTAGCAATCAGTCGAGTGGTCTCTTTGTTCTCTCCATAGTCCATACCATTGGGACCACAAAAGGTATTGAAGAATGAGTACCTTTTAACCACTCTCTCAGAGATCTTGCACAAAAAAAACAACATACATGAGGAGCCCAGATTTTGTCTTGATCTACTTTGCAACCAAAATAAAGTTCATATGGTTCTTAATTAAAGGAGTGAAACCCTGCTTTTGAGATTTTGTTGTAAATTCATCACACAAAAAAATTGAGGGCTGTTTGCACACTTATGAGACATTCTCACTTTTATATCACAAAAATACTATTTTTTCACTAAACATATACCAAAACAAAATGAATAACTAAATGCACTTAATCAACTGGTGAGTAGCAATGCATGAGACTGACTGAGAGATTAGCACAAATGTGCAATTCTAACACATGACAAACAAGAATATGTATGTCCTGACAGGTATGTGCATCATTAATTTGATGAGAAGCAGCTGCTGCAGACTCAACTGACTCATACTATTTACCTACCAATCACCAATCAATTCATCAGCAAAGTCAAATTTGCTCCACCCACAAATGCCCAAGACATGGTGCTGCCCCTCATTACATCAGTTATATTTTTATAAAAATTTAAAGTGTGAAAGAAAAATGTATTCAATGAAATGCCATAACATTATTCTTGATGAGTTGTGTGTGTTTTTGGCTTTGTTTCTCTAGCTATGTATGCTCTGTTTAGCACCTCCTCTTTGTATACTTTGCTGAATTTGTGCTCTTCCCAGTTCTCCTTTTCTTCTGATCTTTTCCTGTTTATACCTTCTTTTTATGGTGCTTATCTTTTCCATGAGAGGTTTATTTGCAATGTCTTCAAGCTGTTCAGGTCCTATGCCAGTGTCCACTAGATAATCATTTGCCTTCTAGTTGAAAGTGATGTTGTTTGAGGCTTTTCACATTTATGGTCTCTTACAAATCTGACTAGCCTTCCTTCTCCTTCATTTATGTACTGTGCTAATCCTATTATGGCCTTATGCACTTGGTCTGTTAGCACAAGCCCTAATCCACCAACCCTCCTTGGCAGGTATAGTCTTGGTGTGCATTGGTTTTTATATATGAGCTTATGCGGATGGAGCATTTTACTGGTGATTGTATCCAGTTTGTTGATTTCTAGTTGGGTTCAATTGATTACACCAAAACTGTATGACAGCATGGGTACTGCCAGTGAGTTTATGGATAGCATCTTATTTTTACTGTTTAGGCAGGATTTTAGGATTAGTTTTATCCCTTTTAAATATTCTTTCTACAGTCTTTCTTTCATGATGTCATTTTTCATCTTTTCCAATTCTTCCATTCCTAGATATTTATATGTAACCTCTTGCTTTAGTTCTTCTATCACGATATTGTCCATCCTGATGTTTTCTGATTCATACCTTCTGCTTTCTTTAGTGTGACACTGGCACATTTCTCAAGATCAAACTCCATCTGGGTATCATCTGAGAACTTTTTGACTCCCTAATCTCTTCTGTTAGCTTGCTTTTGTTTGGGGTGTACAGTTTTAAGTCATCCATGTAGAACAAGCGAGATATTTTTGGACTGCTCTTCTCCCTTGGTCTCATCACATAGCTAACTAGTTAATAAATAACCTAAACAAAGGCTAAGTGGGTTTATCACCAGTATGAACAAAAGAAGGGATATTGAATCACCATGGTAGATACCTCTCTTGATTCTCACACTGTTCACCTCTAAAGTTCCCTTACTGTGATGGAGGGTTAGGTCCATTTCCCATTGTGTCATAGCTGTTTCTAAGAAGATCCTGATGGTAAGGTGGCTCTTGTATAGTCTCAACACTTCCTTCACCCAGGAGTGGGGTACATTGTTATACGCATTTTTCCAGAATGGTATTAGGACTGTTTGGTGAATCAGAATGCCACTTCCTTTCAGAAGTGTTAGGAATAACAAGATTAGGAAACCTTTGTGGTGGAATAGGGAAATAGCTAAAATGATTAAAAATAAAAGAAGGGCATACAGGGAATTTAAAGGCAATGATAGTATTTTGGACTTGGATAATTATAGGCAGTTAAGAAATAAGCTAAATAGTTTGATTAGGAAGAGTAAAAGGCATAGTGAAATAAATCTAGCTAGGGTTAAGAATTAGTTCCATGGCTCCAAGAAAATAAACTTTTTAGTTATAAAAGTCAAGTATTTATATAGATATAGAGTAAGTGAAAACCCTGCTATCTAATTTTTTTTTAAATTTCTCCAAAAACTTTTAATTAATATTTTTAATAAGAACTACTTTGTGCATTCCACCACATGATTGCCTATAAAATGTGGCAATGAGGTGGAAATGCATCAGTTTGGAGTGTAATGTTGTTGTTGATGGATGTGTGCACTAGGGTGGCCCACTTTTCAATTTTTTTTGAAAAGTATAGGTGATCGTGGTTTTTCCCATTATTTGGCACTATACTAGCACATTGGTACCATTTTTACAAAAATTGATCAATATTTAGGGGTCTCGCATCGACCTTGAAATTACGATTTTTTTTTTTAAAATGCATACTTTTTAACTTTTTACTGAATCAAGATAAATCATTAAGTAGGGATGTTTTCTGAATCCTCTTAATGAGAGAAATCGTTTGGTGTGCCTGCGAATGTCATACGACTAACGGTTTAAAGGTTGTGCCTGTATACAGGTAATACCAATGTGCTAGTATAGTGCCAAATAATGGGAAAAAACCACGATCACCTATACTTTTCAAAAAAATGAGTTACCATACCCGGGCGGAATGTATAATGTATATAGGTAATTAGAAAATGCACTATGCCTGTGCCAGGTACCTAACCTATTTCTTTTTTTGCAGATCATAACATTTTGAAATTCTGTCTGAGTTCCTCATCCTTTGTCATGGACAAATCGATGGCAACCATAACTGGAAGAACTCTTGAAGCTACAAATAGAGTCATCAAAAGGAAAGGCGAAAATAACATCGCTACCTTCTCTAAGATCGGCCTCGGAAATTTTTTTAGTTGGCCAACCATCGTCCTCCATCAGTGGTAGCAAATTGCCAACAACATGGCAGGTTTTGCAATACTTCTTCAGTGTTATCCAGTACACTGCTAACAGGAAAGACGCATTCAAAGAAACCGTAAACAACGTCTTAAAGTTTTGGAACATGGCCCGCATTAAAACAATCACAAAGCTCAACTGCGAACGGAAGCTAGAGGCATTGTGGAAAGAGTGGCACTTACTCCAAAAGAGCAGAAAACGAGAAACTGACGCCGGAGGAAAATGGCAGAAGTTTTCGGACAGTGTGGACAAGCTGTGGGATATCGGAGCATCTGACGCTGTCGAAGATATAAAGAAGAATCGACTGCTGTCCGACAAGGACAAGAAAGAAGACTGACTTCTACCTCGATCAACGTGGTCCTCGGGTGGCAACGATGAGCGGGAACGATAAAGTTTTCGCTGTAAAAGAAAGCTACAGGAAGGAAGAAAACGTCCTCGCCAGGAGCCGCAAACCTCAAAGTGTGCATACAAAACCGGAGATGAGGCCATGGAGAATGATGATACTGGCATGTCAGGAGAATCGGAGACAGAACTAGCGTTCCCCCTGCCGAAAGAGCCAAGTGTGTCTGTGAATCTTCCTCGCCGCATCCTTAATGCACCTGCTGTCATGGAAGTGGCTGATCGTTTCCGCATGTCCAATAATCAGGTGCGTATTGTGTATAATATTCATCGATAGCGTCAGTTTTAAAGTGTCCCGTAACCCACATGTATTCTTGACAGTTTCCTTTCCACTTTCCATTCTCTACATAGGTAGTAAGCATTGTGGCTGCTATCACACGTTCGGCGGATCCACCAGCAGACCTCAATCAGTTCAGCATCTCGAAAGAAACGGCTCGCCGGGGAAGAGTGTCACATCGCCGTGAAGTGGCGACGGCTGTGAAGGACTCCTTCACGCCACCGGGGCACACTGTTGTCCACTGGGATGGCAAAATGGTCAAGGTCAGTTGATTAAGTTTTCATAGCTATCAATTTAGTAATGAGATTCATGAAGCATAATGTCAATTAAAAAGAGAACTGAATGTGAACAAAAATAGGTTACTTTACAACCATGAAATTGAAATATATGGCATGTGTTTCAGAACTTCCTTGGAACGTATGGGTCTTCGTGGCTCACCCTGCCAACTGATAAGTGGGACGAGAACGAGGACTTTTGTCGTCTGAAGGATGTGATCTCTAATCTCCAGGTCACCAATGACGTCGCTGAAAGAGGAGTCCAACTGATACAAGACTATGCGAACATGGTCACAAAGGACGAGGCACAGCTGCAGGATCTTCTGCAAGTGGTGGAAAAGATCCGGAAAGAGCTCGGCGACTTCAAGAAGTCATCACTCGCCATGATGACATAGTACAGAGGGACAATGTTGCAGCCAGTGACGTGTGATAGTGGTCAATACAAAGCAAAAGTGATTGTTTAAATTATTGTTTCTTTCTTCCTTATTTGTCTGCTATTTGCTGATTTTTTTGAAAAGTATAGGTGATCGTGGTTTTTCCCATTATTTGGCACTATACTAGCACATTGGTATTACCTGTATACAGGCACAACTTTTAAACCGTTAGTCGTATGACATTGGAAGGCACACCAAACGACTTCTCTCATCAAGAGGATTCAGAAAACATCCCTACTTAATGATTTATCTTAATTCAGTAAAAAGTTAAAAAGTAAGCATTTAAAAAAAAAAAAAACTCGTAATTTCAAGGTCGATGCGAGACCCCTAAATATTGATCAATTTTTGTAAAAATGGTACCAATGTGCTAGTATAATGCCAAATAATGGGAAAAACTACGATAACCTATACTTTTAAAAAAAAATTGAAAAGTGGGCCACCCTAGTGTGCACTGGATGTTCCATCAGTGAGCTTAAACTAGTTACAGAGGATCATGTTAAATTTAGCCAGTCACAAACTGCTACTGTTTATGAATTATTCTAGTGTGAACATGTAATAATGCAGTGCTGTGATCTATCTACTTGTCAGTTGCCCCTGGTCAATTGAATGCCCAGTTAGGTCAACTGTACACCCTTGATGATTGGTTAGGTTAAGTCGTGATATTTTCGTTAGTTAATGAAAATATCACGACTTAATCTAAACAATCATCAAGGGCATACAGTTGACCGAACTGCCCATTCAATTAATCTGAGTTATTTAATTGATGATAATTACTGTTTTTTTCTGCATTATTTGGTGATAATTCTTGATTTTTTCTGCTACTTTTACAGATGGAGCCGCGAATGTAATACTTTACCCTAACTAGAAATAGCAATAAAGATCAAAAGAAATTCTTTAGTTTTTATAAATATAATAATAAAAAAACAGGATAGGATTGGCCCAATAGAACATGATGATAGGATGTTTGAAAAAGATTAGGATATTGTTGGTATTTTTAATGATTATTTTAGCTCTGTTTTTACTGAAGAAAATTTAAATAACTTTGATTTTAATCCTTTAGATCCTGTAAATTCAGACATTCTTGATCATATTCATATAAGGAAGGATGATGTTATGTGAGTGATTCATACATTGAAGTCAAATAAGGCTGCTGGACTTGATAATATATTTGCTAGGATTCTCAGAGATGGGGAAGAAAGCTTATCTGATTCTGAGGCACTAACTATTGTTTGCTAGGTCAATTAATTATGCAGAAGTAGCTACCAGATGAATGGAAAAAAGCTAATGTAGTACCCATTTACAAAAAGTATAGTAAGGAGGAGGGAGGAAATTATAGGCCTGTTAGCTTGACATCATTGGTAGGAAAGATACTAGAAAGAATTATAAAGAATAATAGGTATGCCTTAAGTATGCGCTCTACCTCAAAAACTGTGATCTACGCAGCAAAATTTTGCGGAAAAAGAATCTACATTTTTAGTCATGATTTTTTTTATATTATATTATACTGAATTATGAAATTACATGTTACAATAATTAAATGCATAATTGAAACTAGGTAAGTTAAAATACAAATTCTATAAATACAATTACCAAATTATCACAAATTATGAAATTACATATTACATTTAAGAGAAAATGTAACACGATATACAGAACGAATGTCATTTAAAAAAATCAGAACAAATCTTGCAAGTTTTTTCTCATTAATCTCCAGCAGAATTCGTCAAGATGTGATTGAATAAGCTGATTTGTCATTCCCCTCATTTTTCTAAGAATTTTTATTTTTGAGTCTAACCACGATCTTTTGATAGATTGAGTGTGCACTCCAGTAATCGGGTCCATGTAATTGTTCTGCTGAGTCACTGTCATATGGACGTATCCCAGTGCATTTAGGTTTGAATAAGCAGGCGACTCGTCTGAGTGTATAACAGATCCGACTTGGCACTCGCTTTGTATTATAGGAATGAGGGTATTTCTGTCCCGACGGGTGACCAAAAGTATTTCAATCCAAATACCCATGGACCATCAATCCTGTTGCTGTGATTTCTGTTATTCTCAACTTCTGTGTCACTATCACTTGATTCTGGGAGATGGTCTCCTTGCAAAAGTCACCCTCTGTTATATTTTCTTTTTCCAGCAAAACAGGCTTTGTCAATTTGGATAGGCTCTGTATTCATTCCTACCAAAAGGTTTCTTTGGCATAAATAATTCACTGCAGTTTCTTCATTTAGTATTACAGTTCTTACAAATTCACTATGACTTAACATTTTTATTCTTGGACAACCGTTGTTTAGAACAGAAAATTAACGAATAATGATGAATAAAAAGAAATGGGCCTTATATACTGCGAACATCAGGAAATTCCTAATCAGATTTATTAAAAAATATTTTTAAAAATTCTTTTTTCACTAAACCTATAAGATTATAATCATGAAATGTGAAAATTTTTTTCCTTAATTCTTTGCACCTACTACCTTTTCAATAACCATTTACCTACCTGTTAATCCTTTAATGCGCTGTGATACATGATAAAATTTAAAATTCTTCAAATTGAAATTATTTTCAAAATCTTTAAATAATGTTTACTTTTATTTATTTATTTATTTTTTCTTTGCACCTGTGCTGATGTTTATATAAAAAAATGAAGTCATGGTTACTATCATGGGTAGATGGCATACTTAAGTCAAAAAAGTCCAATAGAGCGCATACTTAAGGAGCACCGAATAATATTCAAGATCATTTGGAGAATTTTAATCTTATTTCAAGTTCACAACATGGATTTAGATCAGGAAGGTCTTGTTTGTCTAATCTCTTAGATTTTTTAGAATTTGTAATTGATGAGGTAGATAATGGAAATGTAGATGTTATTTATTTGGATTTTAGTAAAGCATTTGACAAGGTTCCACATAAGAGACTTCTTTATAAATTAAGAGCTCATGGTATATTAGTGTGTTTTAAATTGGGTACAAAAATGGTTAGAAGACAGAGAACAGAGGGTAATTCTAAATGGTCATGAATCTGGGTGGCAGAAAGTAAAAAGTGGGATACCACAGGGATCAGTTTTGGGTCCATTACTCTTTATTCTATATCTAAATGATTTTGAGAAAGGAGTAGAGGTTGTAAAATTTCTAAATTTGCAGATGATACAAAAGAGGCATTCCATGTCAAGAGTACACACTTTTTGGTGATTTCTGCCACTCATCGCACCAATTTTAATGATGTTTGGTGTGATAGTTGGGTATGATGAGTAATGAAGCGTGACCAAATTTTAGCCACTTGGATCAAATAGTTTGGGAGTAATGACCCCCCCAAATTTGGGGTCAGCAGCGTAACCATGATTTTGAAAGGTCATAACTCAGGATCTAATGGATGGATTTTAATGATTTTGGTGTCAAAATGTTCAGAAAAGACAGCAGAATAACTTTAATTTTATGCACAGTGAAAAAAGAGTTGCATTTATATTTCAGCTTTGACCTAAAGTCAGAGTTCAAAATTCAAGGTCATGAAAATTGGCGTAAGTAAAGACTTTTAGATGAAGCATATTCAAGCAAAAAATTGGAGTGGGATCTCCATGGGTTTGCTTTCCACAAGCATTTGAAATTGTGCAATAAATGTGCATGTTGAAAATTTTGAGCATTTTATTTAAGATAACTTCACAAATAGTTCATATATATACATATAACTACATACATGATTTGATATATACCTATAGGTAAGCATCAAGATTTTTACAAACAAATTATTTGGTTCTCTAAAAGTATCAATAATTTTTATCACAAATCCTATATAATTTTTGCAGTTAAAAATAACTTGAAATTTAGGTATTTGAAGTTTGAACAGTGAATGACTAACTTTTACAGGTATTTCTGGTGAATTAACACTTGATATTGCCATGCTGAACCTGAAAAATATAAATTTTGTACCTATTAAAAATTTAAGTAAAATTATCATGATAAGGAGTTTAAAAAATTAATTAGCAAGGTAGGTGGTTAAACCCCTTAGTTACCTCCCAAGGCCAAGGTGTGTACCTCGTTCCAACTTTCGAAAGACCTAGGCCTAGATACTCTGCAGGGTGCCAAAACAGGTTTTTTTCATTCCGTATTAGTTTAGAGATCTTATATATTCTACTGTATGGCAGAAACAAGCATAGGCATTGGGCAAGCGCTTGTGGAGAAAATAAACTTTCTAACCTCTAAGCTACTAGGATTCTAACCCAGGACCATTTATTCACAGTCACAGGCTCTAACGACTAGAGGGTTAGAGGGATTTCCGCTACTTAATAATAATTTAATATTAGGAAGCTGTACAATTTAAGATAGACTAATACTTAGAACTGTATTCATAAGTGTAATTATTAAAATATAGTTAGTTACAGTATATAGGCATACATGTGAATAAGCAATTTAAATAGCAATACTCACATTTTCCATGCAGTTGTAAGTTTTTGATTATATGTTTTTGACAATAAGTTTGTATCCAGTTTCTTGATTACTTTTTAAGATGACGCTTTTTCAGGATCATATTGACTTCATTGGTTTCTTTTTTGTGATTGTATATGTTCTTCCAGTAGCTGTCACTGGGTTTATGATTGTGAGGATGTCGGACAAATCTACTGTAAGTATATCAGGATTTTCAGGATAAGTAAATGACTTGTTTGGGCCACAAGGGTGAAGGAAGTTTACTTTCACTTCACCCTCACCAGGATATGTTTCCATCACACACCCAATCCACCAGTGGTTATCATACTCCACTGTTACATATCCTGACATTTTCAAATGAGTGAGTGGCTTGTTGGGGGGAAGTGAATTCCTTTCAACTTTCAACTGAGGCGCTGTACATTTGTACTTCTAAACAATTTTTTGTCAGTGGTATGAATGAATGTAATTTTTGAGTTCCTGGTACTGTATGGTTCTCACTTTTGATAAAATTGGATCTAAAAATTCTCTCTCATTTGAGTATTGTTCTTGTGTTGCAAAGCTAAAAGACATTTGAGTCAATTTTAAGGAACAGAAATCAAAAAGATCTTTTGGGGACAGAATTTGATTTTCATATGGCCTATGAAGACTTTCTTTTGATGGTTCCTCCGACACCATCCGATGGTCCCTTGCCATGGCTGGTAGCAAAAAAATGCCACTCAGCCTTAACTCCAAATTCTTCATGGCGGCATAAATTTAAAAAGTTTTTGCAGTTTTTGTACTGACCTGCACATCCGTTGGTAAAATAGATCATTCTCTTTAGTAGCTGAAAATTTGACTTAAGATGATTTATTAAAACTTTTATGAATAGATGCACTGCAACAGTATCATGTGTATTACACTCTGAGATAATAGTTAGAGAGCTGTGATTTACTTTTTCTTGCTCTTTGTAATAATAAACCCATGGATGAAGAGTCACTTGGCAATTATTCCAGTGAAATCCTTGAGCACAATCTTGGACTACAAAGGAAAAGTTTTCGGAAAAGTCCCCAATCACCAAAAAATTGCCTTCATCCAGTTCATTTTTTCTTTTTTCTAAATATTTGGCTTGTTGTTTGGCAATGAAATCATGATGCCTCAGTCGAGTTAGTCAAGAAATAAAGGTATCTAGGAAATAATCTAAATATTGAATAACAGTCCAGCTGAGATTGATCTGTTGTTGTCCACTGTTTGTACTGGATTTCATCAATACCTTTTTCTTCATAACATGTAAGAAGAGTTTCCTTTAGCAAATCAGGTCGAGGGCATTGATCACACTCTCCTAAATAACAAGAAGGTTGACTTTTGTCACAAATAATTTTGGCTAAAGTGCACTGGTAACTACTCAACAGAGTTTCTTCCTCACTGGTAATTTCTGCCATTCTAGAACCTGTCATCATTAACTTAACATTCTGATGAATTGTGCAGACGCACACACTATGCGTCCCACTTGCTCCGGCCAAAACACATTATTTGGGGTGTAGCATCGCAAATTTTGAAAATCCTATAGAGAGAGCTGGAAACTTAAACTTAAATTGTTGAGATGCTTCTTTTAGATTACATAAAACTAACCTCATGATATTTTTTCATTCACCATTTTCTTTTATTGTTACGCAGTCTTTCTTGCCTGCCATTTGTCTACTTATTTCATCATTTCTAAAAAACTCTTTAACAGTGTTAGTTACTTCCAGTGGCAATTCCTTCCCCATCTTTGGATTCAGTGACGACAATACTCCCTTTTCTTTTGCAAGCTGCTGAGCCTGAACAGCCATTCTTTGTGAACAGTTAAGTCTTGAATTAGTTTTCTTACACTCATTGATGGTGCAAAAACAGTTAGAATCATAATTTGGTCATGTTTATCTGAGTTTTGATATTTATCTTTCAATGTTTGGACAACTACAGTACTTCTGGCTTGGACAGTTTGTCTACATTGGATGGACCTGGCTCTTGAGGAATTTCACCTACCATATCTAAGTGTCTTCTTACTGAACTTTGTATTTTGGCCATTTTTGTTGGGAGGTATGCTTCATTTCTTTGAATCTTGCGCTTGACAATTGGATTTTCTGCAATCATGGCGATTGTCTCATTCATTACTGACAATTGAGCCTCCTTGTCAACAAAAACATCATCTGATGACACGGTTTCCATAGTAGTATCAGACGAGCTTGATGATAATATTTCTGGTTCTGCTATATTTTGAACTTGTAAAATAGGTAAGGAAAACTTTTTCTGCATGATGAACATAACTTTTGGCCTGGCTTCAAGTGATTTGGAAATTTTTCTATCAGTGATTGTGAAGCAGGCTGAAGATCAGAAGATTTTAATTTATTATGGTAATTGAATGGATCACAACAATATTTTGATGACATTTTATCAGCATATAGTCAAAACCTGAACACACAAATTTAACATGAGCAGCAAATACCTTAATATTTGCAAAAATCTTAATACATACAGTTTATTTATCAAACCATGAATGTAGCTATATATAATATATATATATATATATATATATATATATATATATATATATATCCCCGCAAGGGGGTTCTAAGCTCGTGCTCTTGAGTGCTCTTTGTGCTCGTTTGTACGTGCTTGTTCCTGGAGGTTTCACGTGCGCCCTCCCGGCCCTAGCACCCAAGGATGATGGGGCTCGACCCTGCAGTCCTTGTCATCCTTGGTCTTTTTCCACTTCGACTGTCCCCTCCACCCTTTCTTTTTCCTCTGTCTTTCCTCTCACTTTTTCTTTGTTTTTCCGCTGAGATATGCCCTTTAAATAGAGGCGAATCGGTTCTTCCTGAACTAAAAAAAAAAAAAAAAAATATATACTATATATATATATATATATTATATACATATATATGAACTATTTGTGAAGTTATCTTAAATAAAATGCTCAAAATTTTCAACATGCACAATTTCAAATGCTTGTGGAAAGCAAACCCATGGAGATCCCACTCCAATTTTTTGCTTGAATATGCTTCATCTAAAGATCTTTACTTATGCCAATTTTCATGACCTTGAATTCTGAACTCTGACCTGAGGTCAAGGTCAAAGATGAAATATAAATGCAACTCTTTTTTAACAGAATGTACGCACTCTATGCAGAAAATTAAAGTTATTCTGCTGTCTTTTCTGAGCATTTTGACACCAAAATCATTAAAATCCATCCATTAGATCCTGAGTTATGACCTTTCAAAATCACGAGGTTATGCTGCTGACCCCAAATTTGGGGAGGTCATTACTCCCAAACTATTTGACCCAAGTGGCTAAAATTTGGTCACGCTTCATTACTCATCATACCCAACTACCACACCAAAAATCATTAAAATCAGTGAGATGACCTGACATAAGGTGTACACACTTGACATGGAATGCCTCAAAAGTAGTTGCTTGTTACAAATACAGAAAATTCTTATAAACTGAAATTTAAGGATCTTCATAGATTAGTTGCTTGGGCTAGTAAATATGGCAGATGGAATTCAGTGTTTAAAAATGGAGTCATGCATTTTGGTAGAAATAATGAAAACTTTAGTTACAAGATGCAAGGGAACTGGATGGAGGATGTGAGAAGGGAAAAGAATCTTGGCATTATAGTTTGGAGTGACCTAAAATTTTCTAAGCAGTGTTTAGAGGCTAGAAATAAAGCAAAAAAAATGTTAGTTACAAGAGTAAGGAAGTAGTCATCTGTAAATTATATAATTCTTATGTTAGGCCTCACTTAGAATACTGCATTCAAGCTTGGTCCCTCACATGAGGAGGAGGAATCTGACAGTGATCTGGATACAGAGGTCTAATGATCTGTGTCCAGAATCTACATAAGTAAACATAATTAAATATGATATTGATATGCTTGAAAGTGTGCAACATAGGGCAACCAAGCTTATTCCTAACCTAAGAAGATTGGAATACAGGGATAGATTAAAGGAATTAGCTATATTTAGTTTTGAGAGATGTTGTACAAGGGGAGATATGATAGGTACAGATGTTTAAAATGTTTTCAAGTTTGGACACTTTAGATGTACAGTACATAACTTTTTCTCACTAGATACTGATGGGATAATTTGTGGGCATAAGAAAATTAGAAAACAGACTTGTAGACTTGATCTACGAAAATACTTCGTCAGTCATAGAGTAGTAGATTTTTGGAATGACTTGCCATATGTTCAGAGCTGTGCCTAGCAGCACTAATTAGCGACGCTAGTTAATTATTAGCACATCCATTAGCAGTGCTATTTTTCAAGAGTTAGTGGAACAGATAGTGCTGCTACATTTTTTGGCAATGTTAGGCGCTAAAAGCTAATATAAATTAAAAAGAATAGAGTCTTAGAATGGTATTCTCTATATTACGTTGCTTTTTGTGCATAATGCTGAATGCAGGATGAATAATAATAAACAGTTTCCTGAACTGAGTACGGTATGTAAAGGAGGACAATGTCTTTCCAATAAACAAGTTTAATTATAAATATCAAATTACGCAATTTTCTTGAAACCCAATAATCACTTTAAAGATATAATTTTGTTCCCATTTGACACTATAAAACAAGGGTCACCAACCTTTTTTTTTGTTCACCGCCCATTTTTATGATTTTTTGAAAATTAAAAAAGCTTATCACCCACCTTAGATCAAAAAGAATAAATCAACATAATCGATAAAATAAATAATGAAATAAATGTTTAATTACCTTTAATATGAGCCCACTAGTGGGCACTACCACCCAGGTTGGTGACCCCTGCTATAAAAGATAAATAGCACACACATAAATATATACAAATGCATTATTATTATTAAAAAATAGTACTTAGCTATACATTTCATAAAAATTAGCCCAAAAATTAGCATTAATGCCACTAATTTTAAAAACTGTTAGCATTAGCAGCACTAGAATTTATTTGCATTAGCATTAGCAGCACTATATTTATCAGTATCATAATTTTCACCATTAATATGCATTTACACAAAAAATGAGTGGTAAATTTGAATAAAGCAACTAAAACTACCTCATAAAATGTTATGGTAATTATTCATTTTTACACCCAGTCTGTTTTTATGATGAGAACAAACTTTTCTGGTCAATTTTGAGGTGTTTTGCATAAATCTGCCATCCATTTCCTGTGCAAATGCATAGTTTTTTGAGTGCCCTCATAATTTTTGTTTAAACTAACAAAAATATCACAACTTAACCAATCATCAAGGGCATACAGTCGACCTAACCGGGCATTCAATTAACCTAACCAGGCATTCAATTAACCTAACCAGGCATTCAATTAACCTAACCAGGCATTCAATTAACCTAACCAGGCATTCAATTAACCTAACCAGTTAATATTGGTTACTCCACCTAAATATCTTCTGATCTTTTCGTATTAGGCACTCACTGTCACATTTTGGGCAACTTAAGGATGAGAGAATAATGCCGTAATTGATAAAAACATCCAATCTTTTGTCTTCATCTAGGGCACAATACGAACAAAATTCTCAAAGTCGCACACAAGAATGGGATGTCATAATTCTATCACAAGCACCACCAAACTGAATCCAATTAGAAAAAAAAAAATAGCCAGAACAAAAATCAACAAACTACTTAAGTCGCACAGTAGCGAAAAAATAGCCCAATTGGGAAAAATATTTTATGAAAAAAGTAGGTAATTATATAGAAAATGGCGCAACCCGAAGTATGATGTAAAAAACATTTTATTAGGTCAATTTCGATGTGCTGAAGCCAAATCTGTTAACCATTTGGTGTGCAAATTACATTTTTACAGATTATAAATAAAATTACAAATTTTGAAGTTCATTCATTTGCCCATTTATGTTTTGGTTCCAATATTTTGCTCCGTGAGTCAAAGTAGTTTCTTAACAGAAGCAATTTTATAACCCTTTTAAAATGCACCCTTTTAATGTTGGTATAGCAATGGAGTGTGAAGGGTGTTCTGTTAGATATATTGAAGCTATTGTAAAGTTTTACGAAAATGAAGAAGAAGCATTTCTATTTTTCCAAAAACATGGTGTTTTGCTTTCTGAGTTGTCATGCCCAACGTGTGGTTATTTTACTCTTAGGTTAGGTTAGGTTAGGTTAGTTTTCATGTGCTTGTTAGCCATTTTTTAGGCAAATGCTTCAAAATAAGAGTAAAATATAAATAACATTTACTCTAATTTGAAGCATTTGCACACCAAATGGTTAACAGATTTGGCTTCAGCACATCGAAATTGACCTAATAAAATGTTTTTTACATCATACTTCGGGTTGCGCCATTTTCTATATAATTACCAAAAAGTATATTATAGCCAAAATAGGAAATATATTGGTAATTATTTGTTTTTACACCCAGTCTGTTTTTATGATGAGAAACTTTTCTGGTCAATTTTGAGGTGTTTTGCCAAATCTGCCATCCATTTCCTGTGCAAATGCGGTTTTCAAGATATCATCTTGAAAACTACACATTTGCACAGGAAATGGATGGCCATTTCGTACAAAACACCTCAAAATTAACCAGAAAAGTTTGCTCTCATCATTTTCATTTAAACTAACGAAAATATCATGACTTAACCTGACCAATCATCAAGGGTATACAGTTGACCTAACCAGGCATTCAATTAACCTAACCAGGCATTCAATTAACCTAACCAGGCATTCAATTAACCTAACCAGGCATTCAATTAACCTAACCAGGCATTCAATTAACCTAACCAGGCATTCAATTAACCTAACCAGGCATTCAATTAACCTAACCAGGCATTCAATTAACCTAACCAGGCATTCAATTAACCTAACCAGGCATTCAATTAACCTAACCAGGCATTCAATTAACCTAACCAGGCATTCAATTAACCTAACCAGGCATTCAATTAACCTAACCAGGCATTCAATTAACCTAACCAGGCATTCAATTAACCTAATCCAGGCATTCAATTAACCTAATCAGGCATTCAATTAACCTAATCAGGCATTCAATTAACCTAATCAGGCATTCAATTAACCTAATCAGGCATTCAATTAACCTAATCAGGCATTCAATTAACCTAATCAGGCATTCAATTAACCTAACTGGTTAATATTGGTTATTTCACCTAAATATCTTCTGATCTTTTCAGATTAGGCACTCACTGTCACATTTTGAGTAAGTTAAGGATGAGACAATAACCCCGTAATTGATAAAAACATCCAATCCTTTGTCTTCATCTAGGGCACATGATGAATCAAGTTCTCAAAGTCAAAATCACACAAATTGCACGTCATAAAAGAGTTCTATAACAGAGATGGAATTCACCTTAATAGTGAAGGGACTGATTTACTATCAAAGATTGTATCATATAATTGACTAAAAACCAAAGGAATAGGCCAAATTAGTACAAATACCAATACTCTTGATAACAATAAACTAATAAAAAATATAATTAAAACTCAAAAGAAAAAGGTCAACAAAGAAAGTAAAAGAGATGCAAATAATATACCATCACAGAACAAGAACCAGACTAAATTACAAGCAAAATATTCCAAGGGTTCTTTGTCATTTTTCTATGTAAATGCAAGAAGTATCCGAGATAAAATAAATGAATTAAAGGCATACATATGTATTGAAAATCCTGATGTTATGATTGTCACTGAAACTTGGACAAAATTCAGTATGATACCAAATAGTTCATTTAGTGAAAGAGATAATACCATTACTTATGAAATTGATGGCTATGAACTTTTTTATTATGAACGTAAATATTCAGAGGGTGGCGGAGTATTTATTTATGCCAAGACAAATCTGAATCCAGTTGAAGTTACCTCTGTTAAAGAAGAAATAGTTGAATCTGTATGGATAGATATTGGGCATAAAAATGCCAGGAAAATCAGGATAGGGGGTATCTATAGACCACCTGAGGGATGTTCAGTTGGAGGAATCCCCAAAAGTAGAGAAGAAAATAAGTATGTAGAAAATAAACTTATTGATGAAATAAATAAAGCAATGACAAGCAATATTATTATTATTGGAGATTTCAATTATAGGCATATAGACTGGGAAATATTACAAACACCAGAAAGTAATGAGAGATTCTTAGACCGTATAATTGAGAATGGTTTATCCCAGCTAGTGAAGGAGCCAACCAGGGCCGATGCCATTCTAGATTTAATTCCAACAAATAATCCACATACCTTCCAGGATATCTCAGTTTCAGAAACACTAGGTTCAGGTGATCATTGTATCCTTCAGTTTAATATCGTTTGTAATTCAAGACCTAGTGAAAATAAAGTAGAAATCCCAGATTTTAAAAGAGGAAATATAAATGGACTAGTAAATGATCTGTGGCTAATAAATTGGACAGATATTCTACAGCCTGAACAGACAGTAACTAACTAGTATGTGAAAAAAATTTAAAAGTATAATAATGAACATACAAAGGAAGCATATCCCACAGTGTAAAATCATAACTGGAAAAAATAAAAAACAACCTTGGATAAACTGCAGTGTAAAAAGAGCAATCAGAGAAAAAACAAAAGCATTTCATAAATTCAAAAGAACTAAAAATGGCACCGACTCCAAAATATATAAAAGTAAAAGAAGCATTTTCAAGAAAGCAATCAGAGATACAGTAGCAAACGAGACCTGGAAAAAAGCCTAGCCAAGAATACAAAAAACAATCCTAAGAAGTTTTTCAGTCACTTCAATTTGAAAAGTAGAGTGAAAAAGAAAATTGGCCCCCTCCATATAGATGATGATCTTGAAATAACTGAAGAACTAAACAAATACTTCTCATCAGTATTCACAAATGAAAATTTAAATAATATTCCTGATCTTATACTACCAGGACAAGATAGAGAAATAAATGAATTGAGGGTAACAAAACTAGATATCCTAAAAGCAATAGATAAATTAAAAATGGAAAAATCTCCAGGGCCAGATGAAATGCATCCAATAGTCATAAAAGCTGCCAAAAAGAATATGGCACAGGCACTAGAAATTATTTTTAATAAATCACTGATATGTACTGAAATTCCAGGGGATTGGAAGAAAGCAAATGTGGCTCCAATCTTTAAAAAAGGAAATAGAAATTGGCAAAAAACTACAGACCCATCAGCCTCACCTCCATTATTTGCAAATTATTCGAAAGTATCATTAGAGGTAAAGTTACTGAGTTCCTTGAAGGGTGCAACCTTATAAATGATAGCCAGCATGGCTTTCAAAATGGAAGGTCCTATCTAACCAACTTGATTGAATTTTATGATGGAGTCCTAGTGCATTTGGACAATAAGCCAGTAGATATAGTATACTTAGATTTTGCAAAGGCATTTGATACTGTTCCTCATACAAGATTGTTGGTAAAAGTTAGAGCCCATGGTATAAGAGGTCATATAGCTGACTGGATAGAAAAATGGCTGAGAAACAGAAAACAGAGAGTTCATCTAAATGGAAATAAGTCTACTTGGAGACCTGTATTGAGCGGAGTCCCACAGGGGTCTGTGCTGGGACCTCTGCTTTTTGTTGTCTATATAAATGATCTAGAGAAAGGCCTATCATGTAAAACCTCAAAATTTGCTGATGATACAAAATTAGGCCATAATGTTAAGTCAGTAGCAGGAGCAATGACAATACAAAAAGACTTAGACAGAGTAACAGCCTGGGCAGATAATTGGGAGATGAGATTTAATGTTGATAAGTGCAAGGTTATGCATATTGGGCCAAAAAATCCAGAATTTGAATACAATATGAATGGAATTTGGATTAAAAATGATGATAAAGAGAAAGACTTGGGTGTCACTGTGACTAATGAACTTAAACCCTCAAATCACTGTATCATGTATGGAAATTGGAAATAAAGCAAATGCTAGACTCAATCTCAAGCAGACACACATTGAATACAAATCACCCAATATTATAAAGCAACTAGCTACACATTTCATATGTGAGACCCCTCCTTGAATATTGTATTCAATTTAATAGTCCCTATTTGATACAAGATATTGAAAAACTGGAAAAAGTACAGAAATGAGCAACAAGAATGATCCCATCTCTAAGACAATTGACATATGAGGAAAGACTGGCGTATCTAAACATGTTCTCATTAAAAAGGAGGAGGTTAAGGGATGATATGATAGAGATGTATAAAATGATAAAAGGGTTGGATAAGATAGATTTTGATTCTCTTTTCATTAACAATCACAATAACCAGACTAGAGGTCATAGTTTGAAATTATTTAAGCCAAGATATAGAACAAATTTAAGAAAACATAGTTTTACAAACAGAGTAATTAAGTTTTGGAACAGGCTAACAGAAGAAGTGGTGACTTCAGATGCACTTGATTCTTTCAAAAGAAGGTTGGATAGTTTGATGTCTGCAAGGGACATCTGGTGATAGTGTTTAAGCCCATTTTTATTGCATGAATGGTACTAGTTTATTTCATATATATTATGTGCATTTAGGTGATAAATCCCACAGCTCAACACAAGTGTTGTGGGATATAGGGAGGCAGCATCTTGGGATACTCTCTGTCCTTACACACCCCATTTAAAGAGATTCCTCTGCTGAGCAGTGCCTCTCATAGTACTATGAGGTATTGAAAAACTCATGATCTTCACTTGCACAACAAACACCTTTAAATGGGAGACCCAAAATGGGTGCACACACATTTCTACATTACTGTACAGTCTTTATAGCCACACCTACACTTTTCCTCCTAAGTATATATATTGTAATGTATATGGTTGTAAATTGTGACTTGGTCCGCAATTGATATGGACTGTGACTTATTTTTGGTTGGCAAGGTACTGGTATTGATGGGTACCATAATGAAACTAACTGGATTCTTTGGATCTGATATATTTGCATGTCAGTTATAAATAGATATAGTGTAACATATTTGTGGATAGTAGCCTATTATGACTTTGATCCTCTGGATCCAGAGATTCTCTCTCTAGTTTTAAGTTGATAATTAATTAGGGTAATTATGTATTTTATCCCACTCAGTCATTTTACACACCAAAATACATTTTTCTAGTAGTATTTGATGTGATTTGTTCAAATATGACCTCCATTTCCGTCGGAAATGAGATCCAACAAAGTTATAGTACTTTGAAGTTTGGCTCATTTTCAAGGGAAATGGAAGTCAAGATCTAAGCAAAACACATCAAATATTACTAGGAAAATGTATTTTGGTATTAATTAACCTAACCTAACCTTACCTAACTGTGGCTAAATGAGCCTAACCCTGGCTAAACGAGCCGAACCCTGGCTAAATGAGCCGAACCCTGGCTAAACGATCCTAACCCTGGCTAAATGAGCTCTCGTCTGTATCCACCACCTAATCCATAATAAGGTAATACTCTAGGCTCATTTAGCCACGGTTAGGTTAGGTTAGGTTAATTAATACCAAAATACATTTTTCTAGTAATATTTGATGTGTTTTGCTTAGATTTTGACTTCCATTTCCCTTGAAAATGAGCCAAACTTCAAAGTACTATAACTTTGTTGGATCTCATTTCCGACGGAAATGGAGGTCATATTTGAACAAATCACATCAAATACTACTAGAAAAATGTATTTTGGTGTGTAAAATGACTGAGTGTGATAAAATACATAATAACCTTAATTAGTTTTAAATTGATAATTAATTAGTTTTGTAAAAATTGGTTGTTGCCAATGTACAGGCAGTTTTTACATAGTGGAGCCACCTCCATGGGCCAAAATGGCCCCTAGTGTGCCCACTATAAAAATTTCTTATGTTCTTATAATTCTATCACAAACACCACTAAACTGAATCCAATTTGAAAAAAAAAAAAAGCCAGAATAAAACCCAACCAACTAATTAAGTTGCAGAGTAGCGAAAAAATAGCCCAATCAGGAAAAATATTTTATGAAAAAAGTACATTAGAGCCAAAACAGGGAATATATTTTATTAAAAAAAGTACATTTCAACAACTTTGCACAACATATATATATTTTCTTAGTCAGTTTTGAATGGCAATTCAATATATTATGCTGTTTTAACCATGCGTGAGCGGGTTAAAAGACGAATATTAACCAATATATTTTATTAAAAAAAGTACACGAACAAATTTGCACAACATAAGATATGTATTTTCTTAGTCAGTTTTGAATGGCAATTCAATATATTATACTGTTTTAACCGCGCATGAGCGGGTGAAAAGACGAATATTAACCAGTTATTTTGATTTGCAGGTCCAGCCCACGTCATTTAAAACATATTAACCATGAAGGGTAATGTAATGTATCTGGGCTGGGCTGATTTTTGAGCTGAAAGGACTGACACCATTTTACTGTAACAATCATTTTACAGCAAAATTCTAGAATCCACACACAATTGGGGCCAGAGTTCATTATAGTAACAGCCTAGATATAAGTCATTCCTTCTTAGACTCTGATGGAAAAACTCGAGGCCATAAAGTAGAACACACACACTTGCCGACTGCATCAACAAAAAAAACTTTAAATCATACAAATGAAGATTTTATAATAACGAGCTACATGACGTGTAAATACCTGCCAATCCTTGCAACAGGATTACCAGATATGTATGATGGTTAATATTTGGCTGGACACAGGGGCTAACGAGAAATGAGATTGTGTTTCATTAGCACTATTTTTCAAGCTCTTTACGATGGTACTAATCATTTTTTGTGGAAATGCAAGATTATAGAAAAAATTACAAGTTACATTTTTAGAGTGAATATTTCCTGTTTTGGCTATAATGTACTTTTTTTCATAAAATATTTTTCCTGATTGGGCTATTTTTTCGCTACTCTGCAACTTAATTAGTTGGTTGGTTGGTTTCTGTTCTGTCTATTTTTTTTTCTAATTGGATTCAGTTTGGTCGTGTTTGTGATAGAATTATGACGTGCTGCTCGTGTGGTTTCTGACTTTGAGAACTTGATTCATGTGCCTTAAATGAAGAGAAAGCATTGGATGTTTTTATCAATTACAGCGTTATTCTCTCATCCTTAACTTGCCCGAAATGTGACAGTGAGTGCCTATTACGAAAAGATCAGAAGATATTTAGGTGAAATAACCAATATTAACCTGTTAGGCCAACTGAATGCCCGGTTAGGTCAACTGTACCCTTGATGATTGGTTAGGTTAAGTAATGATATTTTCGTTAGTTTAAACGAAAATGACATGGCCTGAAGTTGAAGTAAAAAATACATTTTTCTAGTGTATTTTGGTGTGCTCTGTTGAAATATAACCATTTCCCGTGCAAATATGGCGAAATATGACTCCAAAATAATGTAAACAAATTCTTATTTTTTACATTTGCACAGGTTGGTTAGGTTAGGTTAGTTAATTTAGTTAGGTTGGCTAGTTTTTTTTATCAGAATTACATTTTCCTGGTGTAGTTTTCTCTGCTTTGTTGGAATTTGACATACATTTCTTTTGCAAATGAGTAGAAACACTCCATATTTTGAAATGGAAAAAAAATAGTTTCTATTCATTTGCACAAGAAATGGGTATCAGATTCGAACAAAGCAGAGAAAACCACTAGAAAAATGTAATTTTGATAAAAAATGTAGCCCCTGTGTCCAGCCAAATATTTTGTAATGAGGAAAAGTAGCACGATTATCACTGAGCTCAAAAATTTATTGAGATCAGTGACGATTCCTTGCACAAAATGCCGTCAGCTGGAAAAAGTAGCCCAATATAACACGTAAAATGCAAATTGTATCGTTTTAGTATTCATGTAACTCAGGCAAGTCTGTGAAATTAAAGTACATTAATCATGAAAATATATTATAATTTAAATTACAGTCTTCTTATAGGAAGAAGAAGACGCTGTCCTCTTGTACGATGATGTAATATCTTTTGTGGGAAGAATCTGCAAAAAGTTCATTCATTTCACAAAAACGCTCCCTCCCCTCAATAGAGGAAGAAAAGAGCCAAAATAAAGGTTCAGGGTTTTCGAGGGTTTTCCTTCAATTGTTCCAGAGTTCACCGGTTGAGTAGATTAAAAATTTAAAATACCGATTAATCCTTGCCGTTGGAGAGGTGGACAGAAAAGGAATAAGAAAGGGTCGAAAGTCTGGTACTGCGTGCTCTCCTTAAAGGGGGAGACTGACAGTGGTGTAGTGCTGCGGGAACGCGTGGGAACGGCGTTCCCTTACTTTTTTTGGTAGACGGAACGGCGTTCCCTCACTATTTCAAATAAATCCGAACTTACAAATCTCTAACGTCATGAAATTTTAATTCCCACCCCTAGAAGAAATATGAGAAAGAATCATTAACTGCTTCATTTCTTTTAGCTTCGACTGAGGCAATGCTAGCCTATAAAGATCTGGTGAAACAGTCACCACGGCGTACCAGTTGTTAACTTTTTTTTAGTTAATCATTCCAGTTGTTAGCTATTTTTATTGATCGTACTGGATGTCGTATATCTAATGACACTGGAAATACTGCATCTTCAACCTTGGAATATATCCTAATATCCAGTGCATATGACCTCAAAATATCCCTGAAATTGGTCAGATTTCAAAAGATTTCCCGGGGGGCTTACAGTGCCCCCGGACCCCCAGCTGTATGGGCTCGCCGCGCTCGCCATTGTCCCCCCCGCATCTGAGTAACACTTTCAAAATGCGTTCCCTCACTTCTTTACTTAGCACTACACCACTGGGGAGACATGCAGTTGGAGAATTCAGAAGAGCAGTGTCCGTTGTAATAGCGATATTAAAAAGAGAGTGAGGCAACATTGCAGCGAAGAGAATGAGATTGAAGACAGCCAATAAGAGACGGGAAATTGATGAGACGAAAAGCCTTTGATTCCATCCGGTCAAGTAGAGCTGTGTAGGTTGAGCCACCCTACACATAAAAAGCGTACTCTATACAGAGGAGGAATAGACTCCTGTACAAAGACAGCAACTGAGAGGGGGTGAAGAAACTGCGGAGCCAGTACGACACACCTATGGAAAAAACTATACATGCCTACACTATGGTATCATATATGTTACCTTTATTTCTTAATTAAATACAAACCATTAATTTACTGAATTAAATAACTACAAAATTGTCTCAGGATTGGCGACATAGCCTATTGGAAATGGAAATAATTGCCATACATAGGACAGTGTATTGTTGAAAGTAAGGGGATAGTCATGAGCAAAAGCGTAACTAGCTTCCAAAGGTTGGGGAGGACAAGCCCGGACAACTATAATGATGAAAAATCCTGCGATGAATTTCTGTGCTGCTATCCTGTAGGTAATGTGTTTGCGACCAAAATGATGCTCTTAAAATACTATGATTTAGAGAATGATCTATATTTATGATAGTAATAGGAAAATCAAAGAAGCATTTTCGCAACAACCTTATGTATATCAAGTATATACTTAACATTAAAGAAAAACAATATATACAATAATTAAAGTAAAAAATAACTAGATGTCTCATTAAAGTATCTATCACTGCATTAATAGTACTGAATCAGTAATACTTTCCAGCATACTAATAGGACTAAAATAATTAAAGATTTTAGTCCTCTTTGTGACGCGGGTGAAGAAGTGAAGAGTGGAATCATCGGCATAGGAGTGGATAGGACAGGAAGTGCGACATAATAGACCATTAATAAATAAAAGGAAAAGGGTGGAGGACAGGATAGAGCCCCGAGGAACACCACTAATAATAGCTTTAAGAGAAGAAAAGTGGCCATCTACAAACGCAGCTCGAGGTTGACCAGAAGGGAAATCAGATAGAAGGATAGAAACCGAAGGAGGACAATTTGGGAATTAAAGATTTGTGCCAGATTCTATCAAACGCTTTTGATATGTCTAGCACAATAGCAAAGATTTCACCGAAATCACGTAAGGAGGATGACCAAGAGTCAGAGAGATATGCAAGAAGGTCGCCAGTAGAGCGTCCCTTGCGGACAGTGATGGGCATCGATACATGAAAATCGCTAAAGCGATACCGATACATCGATACATGAAGAATGTCTTAGGCGATACCGATACGCCGATACTTTCTAGATGTCTTAAGCGATACCGATACCGATACATGCATCGCCGGTACATTTTTATAATTATTCATTTAATATGTAGATATTAGATATTATTGTTTATACTAGTAATTTGTACGCACTGTAAGTAAAATCAACATTTTAATGGGTTTTATAGATGTAAATAAAAACAATTGCTTTATTTAATGAAAGTATGTTTTAATTTTGTAGGATACATGAATGACTGAAAATATTACACTAACAATTAAAAGTAATTACTATTACCCTTCAAAAATACCAGCTGGCTAAACATCTGGTCAGACAGTCTATTCCTTTTTGGAGTGTGAATGTGACCAGCCAAACTAAACAACCGTTCTACAGGAGCAGAGGATGGTAGTGGTGTGTTATATCCAGAGATGGGCACGATCTTGATCTTGATCTTGAAGATCACTTTTATTATGGTGATCTTGATCTAAGATCACTTTATTTCTTGTGATCTTGATCTTGAAGATCGCTTTAGACTTCAAGATCACTTTTAATTTCAGATTCTTAAATATGCCGCTATGCGAATGTCATTTGTTTTTTGTCCAAGCGACATCTGGTGGCAACTTTGTTCAACACCGACTGTTTATGTTTTCTGTTAGTTGGGTGACTTGCGTCATGCGTGGGCTCATGGAAGTGTAGTTGCTGTGGAATTTAGGCTCGTAAAAAGTGTAATTTACTGTGCAATTATGTTAAAAGTGTTCTATTAATTCTAAACATATTTTATTTACAGATTGAATTTTTTAATAATGAGTGCAATTTTACAACTTCAACAGGCTCCCAAGGGAACCAAATATTCTAGGTTGTCACCAGAACAGTATTCAATATATTTAGATAACAATGTTGGTAATAAGGATCAATCTGTGCTATTGAACGGAAAATATTTTCAAATTGTCGAAAAAACTGGAAACAGTATCAAAGTTATTTGTAGGCAGTGTACAAAGAAAACTACAATTCTGTCTGCTGGCCTCGACTCAACAAGCAATCTTCTGAGGCACCTCAGGGTTAGTACTACTTAGTAACTAAGTAGTAAGTAGCAACATTAACATAATGGTTCAAGTCATATTTTAAGTGACTGGTGCCATACAAGACTAATGCTACATTTACATAGACGTCCATTTGAATATATTGTGCACTTCAGATATTAATAGATTATGGACTAGTAACTACATTAAAAACTGCCGATATCCAACTATAATAAAACGCCAGGTGTATCTGTCTTTCTCTCTGTCTGATCCATGTCTGTAATTTCTCCTATTTAGTTAATGAAGGACGAAATTCGGCTTTCAATTTAACATAGGATAAAAATGCACTGATCATGGTGAAAATAATTTTAGTTAAAGATAACAAAATTTTAGAATCTTGTTAAGTATTAATTTCAACTAGAAGTTTGATACTCTGATAAATATTATACAGGGTGTTCAAGAAGTCTCTCCGCATGATAATAATTTATTTTCTTGTGCAGAAACTACATTCGGATCTTTTGGGTGAATATGAATCGGAGAAGAAATCTCGCAAGCGTCCAGCTAAAGAAGAAGATGCCAGCGGCAGCAATGCTGGCCCTGCCAAAATTGCCAAGCAGTCAACACTAAGCATGTTCCACATTTCCAAGCAAAAACCAGGACCACCAATATGCAAGGATATCCTTGAAAAGAAGATTCTCTCGCTTGTGGCTAATGGGCTCCTACCATTGAGCCTAGTTGAACTACATGAATTTAAGAATCTTCTTTCATGTTAGTATAACTCAAATATTTTGCTATTTTTCCATAGCTAATATCTGATTAAAATAATTAATCATATTATTTGTATGAACATTAGACTATCGCTAGCCTAGCTAAATATTTTGATATTTTTCCATAGCTAATCTATTGTATTTGTTTTAATTTTTAAATATTTTTTTCAGACGTCAACCCGGCTGTTCAGGTGCCATCTAGACGCACCCTGGCTAGATCTCTTGCAACAACAACCAGTACAATGAAGGAAGACATACAAGCAAAACTGGCAGCAGTTGACCATGTGTGTGTTACATGCGACATATGGTCAACTAATCACCGCAGTTTCATGGGAGTCACTGCGCATTGGGTATGCTATTGATTTAGTGTATTATTTTTATATAATTGATAAATTGACCATTGGTGATAGACTGATAGTCTGATAATCTTATAGTATAATCTTTTCAATTATTCGACATGTGTTCCTCATTCATTAATTTGGTGAGTCTTCATTTTGCTGTGATTCACAGTAATTTCACACTAATTCACTGATTCTGTCATCTGTCATTGTGTCTGATTCACAGCAAAATGTGGAAGAGTCCATATTCACAGGCTGTGAATATGGACTCTTCCACATTTTGCTCTTATGGGATGGGTCACTGATGTGGTGGTATGGTAGGCGACTCATCGCTGAATTGCCTCCTTTATATCACATAGTTCTTCTCTTCAATGTTTGGTGGCGCAGTTTAGCTGGTGCGTGTCTAACCAATATTATTAAATTAAGCTTAAAAAAATGTTCATACAAACATTGATTTTATATTCTTACATTACAGATCAATGATGACTTGTCGCGAGGATCAGCTGCACTGGCATGCCGAAGATTTCGTGGAACACATAGCTTTGATAAAATTGCTGGAATATTGGACAGGATCAACTCGGAGCATGGTTTATCTTATAGAAAAGTTGTATCTACAGTCACCGACAATGCATCGAACATGGTGAAATGCTTTAAAGAGTTCGGTGTTCGTGTTCAGAATCGTACTGACGACATTGATGAAGATGATGCAGATGAAGATCTACAGATCTACAGAAGCTAAGGCTAACAAAGACCCTAAGATCCACTCTAAGGTTAGCCCGAGAGAAAGGAAAGAGTAGCGGGTTAAGAGAAGAGAAGAAGGGGTTAAGTAAGAGCAACACCTATCACTCATGGGTTAACATTCATTCAGAAAAAGAGGAAAAGTGTCTCACCATCATCATCCGCCGGCCACTGCCGACAAGTCAGAAAAATAGTCGGAGAGAATAGGAGAGGGGTGAAAGATGAAAAGAAGTAAAATAAGAACGCTTACAAACCATGCAAACACAGGCTTAACTCACTGTCATACCATGCAAACTACAAACATGCAAGAAAAGAGTTAGACACATGCAAAGTAAGGAGAGGATAAGGAAAAAAAAAAAAAAAAAAAGATCGCTTTAGACTTCAAGATCACTTTTAATTTCAGATTCTTAAATATGCCGCTATGCGAATGTCATTTGTTTTTTGTCCAAGCGACATCTGGTGGCAACTTTGTTCAACACCGACTGTTTATGTTTTCTGTTAGTTGGGTGACTTGCGTCATGCGTGGGCTCATGGAAGGTGTAGTTGCTGTGGAATTTAGGCTCGTAAAAAGTGTAATTTACTGTGCAATTATGTTAAAAGTGTTCTATTAATTCTAAACATATTTTATTTACAGATTGAATTTTTTAATAATGAGTGCAATTTTACAACTTCAACAGGCTCCCAAGGGAACCAAATATTCTAGGTTGTCACCAGAACAGTATTCAATATATTTAGATAACAATGTTGGTAATAAGGATCAATCTGTGCTATTGAACGGAAATATTTTCAAATTGTCGAAAAAACTGGAAACAGTATCAAAGTTATTTGTAGGCAGTGTACAAAGAAAACTACAATTCTGTCTGCTGGCCTCGACTCAACAAGCAATCTTCTGAGGCACCTCAGGGTTAGTACTACTTAGTAACTAAGTAGTAAGTAGCAACATTAACATAATGGTTCAAGTCATATTTTAAGTGACTGGTGCCATACAAGACTAATGCTACATTTACATAGACGTCCATTTGAATATATTGTGCACTTCAGATATTAATAGATTATGGACTAGTAACTACATTAAAAACTGCCGATATCCAACTATATAAAACGCCAGGTGTATCTGTCTTTCTCTCTGTCTGATCCATGTCTGTAATTTCTCCTATTTAGTTAATGAAGGACGAAATTCGGCTTTCAATTTAACATAGGATAAAAATGCACTGATCATGGTGAAAATAATTTTAGTTAAAGATAACAAAATTTTAGAATCTTGTTAAGTATTAATTTCAACTAGAAGTTTGATACTCTGATAAATATTATACAGGGTGTTCAAGAAGTCTCTCCGCATGATAATAATTTATTTTCTGTGCAGAAACTACATTCGGATCTTTTGGGTGAATATGAATCGGAGAAGAAATCTCGCAAGCGTCCAGCTAAAGAAGAAGATGCCAGCGGCAGCAATGCTGGCCCTGCCAAAATTGCCAAGCAGTCAACACTAAGCATGTTCCACATTTCCAAGCAAAAACCAGGACCACCAATATGCAAGGATATCCTTGAAAAGAAGATTCTCTCGCTTGGCTAATGGGCTCCTACCATTGAGCCTAGTTGAACTACATGAATTTAAGAATCTTCTTTCATGTTAGTATAACTCAAATATTTTGCTATTTTTTCCATAGCTAATATCTGATTAAAATAATTAATCATATTATTTGTATGAACATTAGACTATCGCTAGCCTAGCTAAATATTTTGATATTTTTTCCATAGCTAATCTATTGTATTTGTTTTAATTTTTAAATATTTTTTTCAGACGTCAACCCGGCTGTTCAGGTGCCATCTAGACGCACCCTGGCTAGATCTCTTGCAACAACAACCAGTACAATGAAGGAAGACATACAAGCAAAACTGGCAGCAGTTGACCATGTGTGTGTTACATGCGACATATGGTCAACTAATCACCGCAGTTTCATGGGAGTCACTGCGCATTGGGTATGCTATTGATTTATGTTTATTTTTATATAATTGATAAATTGACATTGGTGATAGACTGATAGTCTGATAATCTTATAGTATAATCTTTTCAATTATTCGACATGTGTTCCTCATCATTAATTTGGTGAGTCTTCATTTTGCTGTGATTCACAGTAATTTCACACTAATTCACTGATTCTGTCATCTGTCATTGTGTCTGATTCACAGCAAAATGTGGAAGAGTCCATATTCACAGGCTGTGAATATGGACTCTTCCACATTTTGCTCTTATGGGATGGGTCACTGATGTGGTGGTATGGTAGGCGACTCATCGCTGAATTGCCTCCTTTATATCACATAGTTCTTCTCTTCAATGTTTGGTGGCGCAGTTTAGCTGGTGCGTGTCTAACCAATATTATTAAATTAAGCTTAAAAAAATGTTCATACAAACATTGATTTTATATTCTTACATTACAGATCAATGATGACTTGTCGCGAGGATCAGCTGCACTGGCATGCCGAAGATTTCGTGGAACACATAGCTTTGATAAATTGCTGGAATATTGACAGGATCAACTCGGAGCATGGTTTATCTTATAGAAAAGTTGTATCTACAGTCACCGACAATGCATCGAACATGGTGAAATGCTTTAAAGAGTTCGGTGTTCGTGTTCAGAATCGTACTGACGACATTGATGAAGATGATGCAGATGAAGATCTACAGATCTACAGAAGCTAAGGCTAACAAAGACCCTAAGATCCACTCTAAGGTTAGCCCGAGAGAAAGGAAAGAGTAGCGGGTTAAGAGAAGAGAAGAAGGGGTTAAGTAAGAGCAACACCTATCACTCATGGGTTAACATTCATTCAGAAAAAGAGGAAAAGTGTCTCACCATCATCATCCGCCGGCCACTGCCGACAAGTCAGAAAAATAGTCGGAGAGAATAGGAGAGGGGTGAAATGAAAAGAAGTAAAATAAGAACGCTTACAAACCATGCAAACACAGGCTTAACTCACTGTCATACCATGCAAACTACAAACATGCAAGAAAAGAGTTAGACACATGCAAAGTAAGGAGAGGATAAGGAAAAAAAAAAAAAAAAAGATCGCTTTAGACTTCAAGATCACTTTAATTTCAGATTCTTAAATATGCCGCTATGCGAATGTCATTTGTTTTTTGTCCAAGCGACATCTGGTGGCAACTTTGTTCAACACCGACTGTTTATGTTTTCTGTTAGTTGGGTGACTTGCGTCATGCGTGGGCTCATGGAAGGTGTAGTTGCTGTGGAATTTAGGCTCGTAAAAAGTGTAATTTACTGTGCAATTATGTTAAAAGTGTTCTATTAATTCTAACATATTTTATTTACAGATTGAATTTTTTAATAATGAGTGCAATTTTACAACTTCAACAGGCTCCCAAGGGAACCAAATATTCTAGGTTGTCACCAGAACAGTATTCAATATATTTAGATAACAATGTTGGTAATAAGGATCAATCTGTGCTATTGAACGGAAAATATTTTCAAATTGTCGAAAAAACTGGAAACAGTATCAAAGTTATTTGTAGGCAGTGTACAAAGAAACTACAATTCTGTCTGCTGGCCTCGACTCAACAAGCAATCTTCTGAGGCACCTCAGGGTTAGTACTACTTAGTAACTAAGTAGTAAGTAGCAACATTAACATAATGGTTCAAGTCATATTTTAAGTGACTGGTGCCATACAAGACTAATGCTACATTTACATAGACGTCCATTTGAATATATTGTGCACTTCAGATATTAATAGATTATGGACTAGTAACTACATTAAAAACTGCCGATATCCAACTATAATAAAACGCCAGGTGTATCTGTCTTTCTCTCTGTCTGATCCATGTCTGTAATTTCTCCTATTTAGTTAATGAAGGACGAATTCGGCTTTCAATTTAACATAGGATAAAAATGCACTGATCATGGTGAAAATAATTTTAGTTAAAGATAACAAAATTTTAGAATCTTGTTAAGTATTAATTTCAACTAGAAGTTTGATACTCTGATAAATATTATACAGGGTGTTCAAGAAGTCTCTCCGCATGATAATAATTTATTTTCTTGTGCAGAAACTACATTCGGATCTTTTGGGTGAATATGAATCGGAGAAGAAATCTCGCAAGCGTCCAGCTAAAGAAGAAGATGCCAGCGGCAGCAATGCTGGCCCTGCCAAAATTGCCAAGCAGTCAACACTAAGCATGTTCCACATTTCCAAGCAAAAACCAGGACACCAATATGCAAGGATATCCTTGAAAAGAAGATTCTCTCGCTTGTGGCTAATGGGCTCCTACCATTGAGCCTAGTTGAACTACATGAATTTAAGAATCTTCTTTCATGTTAGTATAACTCAAATATTTTGCTATTTTTTCCATAGCTAATATCTGATTAAAATAATTAATCATATTATTTGTATGAACATTAGACTATCGCTAGCCTAGCTAAATATTTTGATATTTTTTTCCATAGCTAATCTATTGTATTTGTTTTAATTTTTAAATATTTTTTTCAGACGTCAACCCGGCTGTTCAGGTGCCATCTAGACGCACCCTGGCTAGATCTCTTGCAACAACAACCAGTACAATGAAGGAAGACATACAAGCAAAACTGGCAGCAGTTGACCATGTGTGTGTTACATGCGACATATGGTCAACTAATCACCGCAGTTTCATGGGAGTCACTGCGCATTGGGTATGCTATTGATTTAGTGTATTATTTTTATATAATTGATAAATTGACCATTGGTGATAGACTGATAGTCTGATAATCTTATAGTATAATCTTTTCAATTATTCGACATGTGTTCCTCATTCATTAATTTGGTGAGTCTTCATTTTGCTGTGATTCACAGTAATTTCACACTAATTCACTGATTCTGTCATCTGTCATTGTGTCTGATTCACAGCAAAATGTGGAAGAGTCCATATTCACAGGCTGTGAATATGGACTCTTCCACATTTTGCTCTTATGGGATGGGTCACTGATGTGGTGGTATGGTAGGCGACTCATCGCTGAATTGCCTCCTTTATATCACATAGTTCTTCTCTTCAATGTTTGGTGGCGCAGTTTAGCTGGTGCGTGTCTAACCAATTTATTAAATTAAGCTTAAAAAAATGTTCATACAAACATTGATTTTATATTCTTACATTACAGATCAATGATGACTTGTCGCGAGGATCAGCTGCACTGGCATGCCGAAGATTTCGTGGAACACATAGCTTTGATAAAATTGCTGGAATATTGGACAGGATCAACTCGGAGCATGGTTTATCTTATAGAAAAGTTGTATCTACAGTCACCGACAATGCATCGAACATGGTGAAATGCTTTAAAGAGTTCGGTGTTCGTGTTCAGAATCGTACTGACGACATTGATGAAGATGATGCAGATGAAGATCTACAGATCTACAGAAGCTAAGGCTAACAAAGACCCTAAGATCCACTCTAAGGTTAGCCCGAGAGAAAGGAAAGAGTAGCGGGTTAAGAGAAGAGAAGAAGGGTTAAGTAAGAGCAACACCTATCACTCATGGGTTAACATTCATTCAGAAAAAGAGGAAAAGTGTCTCACCATCATCATCCGCCGGCCACTGCCGACAAGTCAGAAAAATAGTCGGAGGAATAGGAGAGGGGTGAAAGATGAAAAGAAGTAAAATAAGAACGCTTACAAACCATGCAAACACAGGCTTAACTCACTGTCATACCATGCAAACTACAAACATGCAAGAAAAGAGTTAGACACATGCAAAGTAAGGAGAGGATAAGGAAAAAAAAAAAAAAAAAGATCGCTTTAGACTTCAAGATCACTTTTAATTTCAGATTCTTAAATATGCCGCTATGCGAATGTCATTTGTTTTTTGTCCAAGCGACATCTGGTGGCAACTTTGTTCAACACCGACTGTTTATGTTTTCTGTTAGTTGGGTGACTTGCGTCATGCGTGGGCTCATGGAAGGTGTAGTTGCTGTGGAATTTAGGCTCGTAAAAAGTGTAATTTACTGTGCAATTATGTTAAAAGTGTTCTATTAATTCTAAACATATTTTATTTACAGATTGAATTTTTTAATAATGAGTGCAATTTTACAACTTCAACAGGCTCCCAAGGGAACCAAATATTCTAGGTTGTCACCAGAACAGTATTCAATATATTTAGATAACAATGTTGGTAATAAGGATCAATCTGTGCTATTGAACGGAAAATTTTTCAAATTGTCGAAAAAACTGGAAACAGTATCAAAGTTATTTGTAGGCAGTGTACAAAGAAAACTACAATTCTGTCTGCTGGCCTCGACTCAACAAGCAATCTTCTGAGGCACCTCAGGGTTAGTACTACTTAGTAACTAAGTAGTAAGTAGCAACATTAACATAATGGTTCAAGTCATATTTTAAGTGACTGGTGCCATACAAGACTAATGCTACATTTACATAGACGTCCATTTGAATATATTGTGCACTTCAGATATTAATAGATTATGGACTAGTAACTACATTAAAAACTGCCGATATCCAACTATAATAAAACGCCAGGTGTATCTGTCTTTCTCTCTGTCTGATCCATGTCTGTAATTTCTCCTATTTAGTTAATGAAGGACGAAATTCGGCTTTCAATTTAACATAGGATAAAAATGCACTGATCATGGTGAAAATAATTTTAGTTAAAGATAACAAAATTTTAGAATCTTGTTAAGTATTAATTTCAACTAGAAGTTTGATACTCTGATAAATATTATACAGGGTGTTCAAGAAGTCTCTCCGCATGATAATAATTTATTTTCTTGTGCAGAAACTACATTCGGATCTTTTGGGTGAATATGAATCGGAGAAGAAATCTCGCAAGCGTCCAGCTAAAGAAGAAGATGCCAGCGGCAGCAATGCTGGCCCTGCCAAAATTGCCAAGCAGTCAACACTAAGCATGTTCCACATTTCCAAGCAAAACCAGGACCACCAATATGCAAGGATATCCTTGAAAAAGATTCTCTCGCTTGTGGCTAATGGGCTCCTACCATTGAGCCTAGTTGAACTACATGAATTTAAGAATCTTCTTTCATGTTAGTATAACTCAAATATTTTGCTATTTTTTCCATAGCTAATATCTGATTAAAATAATTAATCATATTATTTGTATGAACATTAGACTATCGCTAGCCTAGCTAAATATTTTGATATTTTTTCCATAGCTAATCTATTGTATTTGTTTTAATTTTAAATATTTTTTTCAGACGTCAACCCGGCTGTTCAGGTGCCATCTAGACGCACCCTGGCTAGATCTCTTGCAACAACAACCAGTACAATGAAGGAAGACATACAAGCAAAACTGGCAGCAGTTGACCATGTGTGTGTTACATGCGACATATGGTCAACTAATCACCGCAGTTTCATGGGAGTCACTGCGCATTGGTATGCTATTGATTTAGTGTATTATTTTTATATAATTGATAAATTGACCATTGGTGATAGACTGATAATCTTATAGTATAATCTTTTCAATTATTCGACATGTGTTTCCTCATTCATTAATTTGGTGAGTCTTCATTTTGCTGTGATTCACAGTAATTTCACACTAATTCACTGATTCTGTCATCTGTCATTGTGTCTGATTCACAGCAAAATGTGGAAGAGTCCATATTCACAGGCTGTGAATATGGACTCTTCCACATTTTGCTCTTATGGGATGGGTCACTGATGTGGTGGTATGGTAGGCGACTCATCGCTGAATTGCCTCCTTTATATCACATAGTTCTTCTCTTCAATGTTTGGTGGCGCAGTTTAGCTGGTGCGTGTCTAACCAATATTATTAAATTAGCTTAAAAATGTTCATACAAACATTGATTTTATATTCTTACATTACAGATCAATGATGACTTGTCGCGAGGATCAGCTGCACTGGCATGCCGAAGATTTCGTGGAACACATAGCTTTGATAAAATTGCTGGAATATTGGACAGGATCAACTCGGAGCATGGTTTATCTTATAGAAAAGTTGTATCTACAGTCACCGACAATGCATCGAACATGGTGAAATGCTTTAAAGAGTTCGGTGTTCGTGTTCAGAATCGTACTGACGACATTGATGAAGATGATGCAGATGAAGATCTACAGATCTACAGAAGCTAAGGCTAACAAAGACCCTAAGATCCACTCTAAGGTTAGCCCGAGAGAAAGGAAAGAGTAGCGGGTTAAGAGAAGAGAAGAAGGGGTTAAGTAAGAGCAACACCTATCACTCATGGGTTAACATTCATTCAGAAAAAGAGGAAAAGTGTCTCACCATCATCATCCGCCGGCCACTGCCGACAAGTCAGAAAAATAGTCGGAGAGAATAGGAGAGGGGTGAAAGATGAAAAGAAGTAAAATAAGAACGCTTACAAACCATGCAAACACAGGCTTAACTCACTGTCATACCATGCAAACTACAAACATGCAAGAAAAGAGTTAGACACATGCAAAGTAAGGAGAGGATAAGGAAAAAAAAAAAAAAAAGATCGCTTTAGACTTCAAGATCACTTTTAATTTCAGATTCTTAAATATGCCGCTATGCGAATGTCATTTGTTTTTTGTCCAAGCGACATCTGGTGGCAACTTTGTTCAACACCGACTGTTTATGTTTTCTGTTAGTTGGGTGACTTGCGTCATGCGTGGGCTCATGGAAGGTGTAGTTGCTGTGGAATTTAGGCTCGTAAAAAGTGTAATTTACTGTGCAATTATGTTAAAAGTGTTCTATTAATTCTAAACATATTTTATTTACAGATTGAATTTTTTAATAATGAGTGCAATTTTACAACTTCAACAGGCTCCCAAGGGAACCAAATATTCTAGGTTGTCACCAGAACAGTATTCAATATATTTAGATAACAATGTTGGTAATAAGGATCAATCTGTGCTATTGAACGGAAAATATTTTCAAATTGTCGAAAAAACTGGAAACAGTATCAAAGTTATTTGTAGGCAGTGTACAAAGAAAACTACAATTCTGTCTGCTGGCCTCGACTCAACAAGCAATCTTCTGAGGCACCTCAGGGTTAGTACTACTTAGTAACTAAGTAGTAAGTAGCAACATTAACATAATGGTTCAAGTCATATTTTAAGTGACTGGTGCCATACAAGACTAATGCTACATTTACATAGACGTCCATTTGAATATATTGTGCACTTCAGATATTAATAGATTATGGACTAGTAACTACATTAAAAACTGCCGATATCCAACTATAATAAAACGCCAGGTGTATCTGTCTTTCTCTCTGTCTGATCCATGTCTGTAATTTCTCCTATTTAGTTAATGAAGGACGAAATTCGGCTTTCAATTTAACATAGGATAAAAATGCACTGATCATGGTGAAAATAATTTTAGTTAAAGATAACAAAATTTTAGAATCTTGTTAAGTATTAATTTCAACTAGAAGTTTGATACTCTGATAAATATTATACAGGGTGTTCAAGAAGTCTCTCCGCATGATAATAATTTATTTTCTTGTGCAGAAACTACATTCGGATCTTTTGGGTGAATATGAATCGGAGAAGAAATCTCGCAAGCGTCCAGCTAAAGAAGAAGATGCCAGCGGCAGCAATGCTGGCCCTGCCAAAATTGCCAAGCAGTCAACACTAAGCATGTTCCACATTTCCAAGCAAAAACCAGGACCACCAATATGCAAGGATATCCTTGAAAAGAAGATTCTCTCGCTTGTGGCTAATGGGCTCCTACCATTGAGCCTAGTTGAACTACATGAATTTAAGAATCTTCTTTCATGTTAGTATAACTCAAATATTTTGCTATTTTTTCCATAGCTAATATCTGATTAAAATAATTAATCATATTATTTGTATGAACATTAGACTATCGCTAGCCTAGCTAAATATTTTGATATTTTTTCCATAGCTAATCTATTGTATTTGTTTTAATTTTTAAATATTTTTTTCAGACGTCAACCCGGCTGTTCAGGTGCCATCTAGACGCACCCTGGCTAGATCTCTTGCAACAACAACCAGTACAATGAAGGAAGACATACAAGCAAAACTGGCAGCAGTTGACCATGTGTGTGTTACATGCGACATATGGTCAACTAATCACCGCAGTTTCATGGGAGTCACTGCGCATTGGGTATGCTATTGATTTAGTGTATTATTTTTATATAATTGATAAATTGACCATTGGTGATAGACTGATAGTCTGATAATCTTATAGTATAATCTTTTCAATTATTCGACATGTGTTCCTCATTCATTAATTTGGTGAGTCTTCATTTTGCTGTGATTCACAGTAATTTCACACTAATTCACTGATTCTGTCATCTGTCATTGTGTCTGATTCACAGCAAAATGTGGAAGAGTCCATATTCACAGGCTGTGAATATGGACTCTTCCACATTTTGCTCTTATGGGATGGGTCACTGATGTGGTGGTATGGTAGGCGACTCATCGCTGAATTGCCTCCTTTATATCACATAGTTCTTCTCTTCAATGTTTGGTGGCGCAGTTTAGCTGGTGCGTGTCTAACCAATATTATTAAATTAAGCTTAAAAAATGTTCATACAAACATTGATTTTATATTCTTACATTACAGATCAATGATGACTTGTCGCGAGGATCAGCTGCACTGGCATGCCGAAGATTCGTGGAACACATAGCTTTGATAAAATTGCTGGAATATTGGACAGGATCAACTCGGAGCATGGTTTATCTTATAGAAAGTTGTATCTACAGTCACCGACAATGCATCGAACATGGTGAAATGCTTTAAAGAGTTCGGTGTTCGTGTTCAGATCGTACTGACGACATTGATGAAGATGATGCAGATGAAGATCTACAGATCTACAGAAGCTAAGGCTAACAAAGACCCTAAGATCCACTCTAAGGTTAGCCCGAGAGAAAGGAAAGAGTAGCGGGTTAAGAGAAGAGAAGAAGGGGTTAAGTAAGAGCAACACCTATCACTCATGGGTTAACATTCATTCAGAAAAAGAGAAAAGTGTCTCACCATCATCATCCGCCGGCCACTGCCGACAAGTCAGAAAATAGTCGGAGAGAATAGGAGAGGGGTGAAAGATGAAAAGAAGTAAAATAAGAACGCTTACAAACCATGCAAACACAGGCTTAACTCACTGTCATACCATGCAAACTACAAACATGCAAGAAAAGAGTTAGACACATGCAAAGTAAGGAGAGGATAAGGAAAAAAAAAAAAAAAAAAGATCGCTTTAGACTTCAAGATCACTTTTAATTTCAGATTCTTAAATATGCCGCTATGCGAATGTCATTTGTTTTTTGTCCAAGCGACATCTGGTGGCAACTTTGTTCAACACCGACTGTTTATGTTTTCTGTTAGTTGGGTGACTTGCGTCATGCGTGGGCTCATGGAAGGTGTAGTTGCTGTGGAATTTAGGCTCGTAAAAAGTGTAATTTACTGTGCAATTATGTTAAAAGTGTTCTATTAATTCTAAACATATTTTATTTACAGATTGAATTTTTAATAATGAGTGCAATTTTACAACTTCAACAGGCTCCCAAGGGAACCAAATATTCTAGGTTGTCACCAGAACAGTATTCAATATATTTAGATAACAATGTTGGTAATAAGGATCAATCTGTGCTATTGAACGGAAAATATTTTCAAATTGTCGAAAAAACTGGAAACAGTATCAAAGTTATTTGTAGGCAGTGTACAAAGAAAACTACAATTCTGTCTGCTGGCCTCGACTCAACAAGCAATCTTCTGAGGCACCTCAGGGTTAGTACTACTTAGTAACTAAGTAGTAAGTAGCAACATTAACATAATGGTTCAAGTCATATTTTAAGTGACTGGTGCCATACAAGACTAATGCTACATTTACATAGACGTCCATTTGAATATATTGTGCACTTCAGATATTAATAGATTATGGACTAGTAACTACATTAAAAACTGCCGATATCCAACTATAATAAAACGCCAGGTGTATCTGTCTTTCTCTCTGTCTGATCCATGTCTGTAATTTCTCCTATTTAGTTAATGAAGGACGAAATTCGGCTTTCAATTTAACATAGGATAAAAATGCACTGATCATGGTGAAAATAATTTTAGTTAAAGATAACAAAATTTTAGAATCTTGTTAAGTATTAATTTCAACTAGAAGTTTGATACTCTGATAAATATTATACAGGGTGTTCAAGAAGTCTCTCCGCATGATAATAATTTATTTTCTTGTGCAGAAACTACATTCGGATCTTTTGGGTGAATATGAATCGGAGAAGAAATCTCGCAAGCGTCCAGCTAAAGAAGAAGATGCCAGCGGCAGCAATGCTGGCCCTGCCAAAATTGCCAAGCAGTCAACACTAAGCATGTTCCACATTTCCAAGCAAAAACCAGGACCACCAATATGCAAGGATATCCTTGAAAAGAAGATTCTCTCGCTTGTGGCTAATGGGCTCCTACCATTGAGCCTAGTTGAACTACATGAATTTAAGGATCTTCTTTCATGTTAGTATAACTCAAATATTTTGCTATTTTTTCCATAGCTAATATCTGATTAAAATAATTAATCATATTATTTGTATGAACATTAGACTATCGCTAGCCTAGCTAAATATTTTGATATTTTTTCCATAGCTAATCTATTGTATTTGTTTTAATTTTTAAATATTTTTTTCAGACGTCAACCCGGCTGTTCAGGTGCCATCTAGACGCACCCTGGCTAGATCTCTTGCAACAACAACCAGTACAATGAAGGAAGACATACAAGCAAAACTGGCAGCAGTTGACCATGTGTGTGTTACATGCGACATATGGTCAACTAATCACCGCAGTTTCATGGGAGTCACTGCGCATTGGGTATGCTATTGATTTAGTGTATTATTTTTATATAATTGATAAATTGACCATTGGTGATAGACTGATAGTCTGATAATCTTATAGTATAATCTTTTCAATTATTCGACATGTGTTCCTCATTCATTAATTTGGTGAGTCTTCATTTTGCTGTGATTCACAGTAATTTCACACTAATTCACTGATTCTGTCATCTGTCATTGTGTCTGATTCACAGCAAAATGTGGAAGAGTCCATATTCACAGGCTGTGAATATGGACTCTTCCACATTTTGCTCTTATGGGATGGGTCACTGATGTGGTGGTATGGTAGGCGACTCATCGCTGAATTGCCTCCTTTATATCACATAGTTCTTCTCTTCAATGTTTGGTGGCGCAGTTTAGCTGGTGCGTGTCTAACCAATATTATTAAATTAAGCTTAAAAAAATGTTCATACAAACATTGATTTTATATTCTTACATTACAGATCAATGATGACTTGTCGCGAGGATCAGCTGCACTGGCATGCCGAAGATTTCGTGGAACACATAGCTTTGATAAAATTGCTGGAATATTGGACAGGATCAACTCGGAGCATGGTTTATCTTATAGAAAAGTTGTATCTACAGTCACCGACAATGCATCGAACATGGTGAAATGCTTTAAAGAGTTCGGTGTTCGTGTTCAGAATCGTACTGACGACATTGATGAAGATGATGCATGAAGATCTACAGATCTACAGAAGCTAAGGCTAACAAAGACCCTAAGATCCACTCTAAGGTTAGCCCGAGAGAAAGGAAAGAGTAGCGGGTTAAGAGAAGAGAAGAAGGGGTTAAGTAAGAGCAACACCTATCACTCATGGGTTAACATTCATTCAGAAAAAGAGGAAAAGTGTCTCACCATCATCATCCGCCGGCCACTGCCGACAAGTCAGAAAAATAGTCGGAGAGAATAGGAGAGGGGTGAAAGATGAAAAGAAGTAAAATAAGAACGCTTACAAACCATGCAAACACAGCTTAACTCACTGTCATACCATGCAAACTACAAACATGCAAGAAAAGAGTTAGACACATGCAAAGTAAGGAGAGGATAAGGAAAAAAAAAAAAAAAAAAGTAGGTAAAGTTAAACAAAAAGTGGGTTAGTTTACGCTATGAGCTACATCTACATTCGTGTTAGTCTAATTTTTTTTTTTTTTTTTTTTTTTTTAATAATTTTATTGCTGGCATCACACGCTGGCATGTCACAACTGGCATTCATCGTCAACAGACTCATCCTCGAGCACCACCACCAGAGCTTCTGTTGCTAACTTTGTTGTTTTTTAAATTAAACAACGTTAATACCTTTAAAATGTCTGTCAAGACGGTTCTTAAACATATTAACGCTGGTAGAATGAACGACTGACGCGGGAAGATTATTCCATTTATCAATTACTTTAAACGTAAAGAAGTTTTTAGCGATATTAGTATAAAACGCCTGCCACGCAACTTAAATCCGTTATTGCGAGTATTACTATTATCAAAGTGAACAATTTGTCAAAATTTACGTTATCGATGTTATTAACGATTTTGAAAACTTCAATAAGCTCCCCCCTTAATCTCCTAGTTTCGAGTGAATACAGTCTAACTCATTAATCCTATCTTCATAAGGCTTATTGCGCAATGACGGAATAAGTTTCGTGGCACGACGCTGAACCCTTTCTAACCTATCAATATCCTCACGCAAGTACGGGCACCAAAACTGAACTGCATATTCTAAATGAGGCCTGACTAGGGACTTGTAAAGGGGCAATATAATAACCTTCGATTTAAATTCGAAATTACGCGCTATGAAGCCTAACATCCTATTCGCTTTTGCGCAAGACTCCAGGCACTGGTTCCTAACCTTTAAATCCTTAGATACGCGTACGCCTAAATCTACTTCCTCGTCAACGCTCGCTAACTCCCTATCATCCATCGTGTACGCGTAATTATTGTTGCGAGAACCTATATGCAAAACTTTACATTTGTCTACGTTAAATTGCATCTGCCACTTATCTGTCCACTCCATAATCCTATCTACATCGTCTTGAATCCTATTTCTATCGTCCTCGTTAACAACCTTACCGCCTATTTTAGTATCGTCCGCGAATTTTGAAACGTTACTAGTCAATCCTACATCTATGTCGTTAATGTAAATTACGAATAGCAATGGGCTATGATGATGAAAAAGATTCAGATGAAGAGGTTATCATCAGCAACTTTCCTGAACATTCAGGAGAGCATGGAGAGGAGTCAGTGAAACTATCATCCCATATTCGATGTGCCTCCCACACATTGAACTTGGTAGCAACAACTGATGCAGATAAAGGACTGAATTCACCTGGACTAAAGAAGATAAAGCATTCTGCAATGGGAAAATGTTCGGCGCTGTGGAATGCTGCTGGTAAACCCAAGTCAGCAGAAAAAATACAGGAAATAACTGGCGTCCAATTTAGGTACCCATGCGTCACCCGATGGAACTCAATGTACGACTCATTAAGCCAAATATATAAACATAAGAACGACGTGAATGTAGCTCTTGAAGAACTGAATCTACCCATCCTCAAAGACAATGAATTGGAATTTATTTCAGAATATTTGTCTGTTCTAAAACCAATTGCAGCAGCCCTCAACAAATTACAGGCAGAGAAAGAATGCTACTACGGTTGTCTTCTTCCAACAGTCCTAGTGACTCAAGATGCCCTCGCAAGATTGGAGCCTATCCAACCAAACGACCTGCGCTTGAGACACTGCATGCCATTACTGGCAGCAGTCGTCTCTGGCTTCAATGCCAGATTTGGTCATTTTTTGTCGTTGAGCCCCGAGGTAACTGATGCCGTTTTGGCCTCAGTATCTCATCCGTATTTCAAACTTAGATGGATATCATTGTTGCAAGGGCCTAATTTCGGCGATCATGAAGCAATCAAGTCTCAAGTAAAAGACAAGCTGCAAATGGCTGTAAGAAATTGTAATTCTGACAGCAGTGGTAATAGTTCGGTGAACTCAGACTCATCATCTGAAGACGATTTCTTCAGAACTATGGACGGCTCATTCTCTGCTCCTAACAACAAGGAAGACTTGGAAGTCCTCAATTATTTGCAGGACACCAGTAAGGCACTCGACTCTTTAGATAGGTATCCTGCTATAAAGAAGATCTTCAAGAGGTATAACACCACGCTACCTTCCTCTGCACCAGTGGAACGGTTGTTTTCGTTTGCTGGCATGGTTCATAGCCCCAAACGAAGTCGTCTCTCGGATGGTAACTTTGAACAATTGGTTTTGCTGAAAGCAAATGTTTACAGCGGTTGAACATTAAATTAACACTCTTAACTTGCGGTTTTTACCCTTATATTGTCAGTAATTGCGTACTGCAGTAAAACTGTAAAATTAAATTCTATGTAAAAAATGTTTACTTATATATGCTGACCATTCATTGATATGGGTTATGGACCTGGTGAAATGAGAATTGAGAAAAATAGAACTAAAAACTATATGTAGGTCATTTAATAGTTTTTTCTTTGCTGATAAGTTATGATAATACTAAGTTTTAAGTTTACCACCTGAAAAACTGAAAGGGGAATCGTCAATCCCCGTGGTTTAGATCAGGTGACATGGGTAGGATGCGATGCTTGTATTGCCTCAGCCCTCAGGGGAGTATTAGGAGTGATACTTTTCAGGAGTGATTAACAAAATAATTTGTTTTTGTTTACTCTACAAGAGTACAACTTTTTTCAATTCATATAAAAGTGATCTTAAAAAGTGATCTTGAAAAGTGATCTTCAAGATCACGATCTTGATCTGGATCTTCAAGATCACATTTTTCTGGTGATCTGATCTTGATCTTCAAGATCACATTTTTCTGGTGATCTGATCTTGATCTTCAAGATCACCAAAGTTGGTGATCTTGCCCATCTCTGGTTATATCTAATGACACTGGAAATACTGCATCTTCAACCTTGGAATATATTCTAATATCCAGTACATATGACCTCAAAATATCACTGAAATTGGTCAGATTTCGAAAGATTTCCCGGGGGGGCTTACAGTGCCCCCGGACCCCCAGCTGTATGGGTTCGCCGCGCTCGCCATTGTTCCCCCCGCATCTGAGTAACACTTTCAAAATGCGTTCCCTCACTTCTTTATTTAGCACTACACCACTGTATATATATATACCTTACCTTACCTTACCTTATGAACCTTATGCTGTTTCGTGTGTTGGTCTCTCTTCACACGGAGGTCAAGCTGGTGGCCCCGCCTCTAGGTCTGGCCTGGTGGAAGAGCGAGTTGCTTTCTTGCGCTCTCCACCGTACATAGACAGGCACGCCCGGCTCATCTGGTACTGTCCTGAGCCAGGCATCCAGTCTTTTCTTGAAGACTTCAACTTTGACCCCCACTACGTTTCTGAGGTCCTTAGGAAGCTGGTTGAAAAGTCTTGGCCCCCTGACAACCAAGCTATTTTCCTTCAGGGTTGAGGAGATCCCTTGTCGTGCTTTTAATTTGGGAACACTACACATTCTGCCTTTCCTATTTTCCAGTGTTGTTTGAATGGTAATTGGGTTTAGTTTTAGGTTTGGTACCAGTGTTTCGATCATTTTCCATATGTAGATTATGATGTACCTCTCTCTTCTTCTTTCCAGTGAGTACAGATTTAGTTTACGTAGTCTTTCCCAGTAGTTGAGTTCCTTGCAGCCATCAATCTTGGCTGTGAAATGCCTTTGCGTTTCTTCTAGTTTATTAGTTTCTTCCTTTTTATATGGGGACGTCAAAACTGAGCAGTATTCAAGTTTTGGTATAATCAGTGTTTTTAGCAGGGGAATCATTACTGTCCTGTCCCTTCTCTTGAACGTTCTTAGAACCTGTCCGGCGACTCTTTTTGCTTTATTTACCGCTATCTGATTTTGTGTTTCGAATTTCGCATCATCTGTCATTATTATCCCGAGATCAATCGCTTTCATGCTTCTCTGAATTTCCTGTCTATCTGGAGGATAATATGCAGTCTGTTTAAGTTCTTCTTTTCTACCATATCTCAAGAGCTGAAATTTCTCGGCGTTGAATGACATGTTGTTGTCTTCTGACCATTTGTATATTTTGTTCGTGTCCCTCTGCAAGGCCTCCACGTCATGTACATCGCTGATTTTTCTGCTGATCTTTGTATCGTCTGCAAAGGATGTTACTATACTATTGCTGTTTACTCCGCTGTCTATGTCTGTTAGCATGATAATGAACAGGAGTGGGGCCAGTACTGTCCCTTGTGGTACTGAGCTGCGTACTTCCGATTCTGATGATGATATACCTTGAATTTTGACGACCTGCAGACGATCACTAAGAAAGTTGTAGATCCATTTTCCCACTTTGCCTGTTATTCCCATGTCTAATTTTACGTGCTATTATATCATGGTCACATTTATCGAAAGCTTTAGCAAAATCTGTGTATATAACATCGTAGTTGTCATTGCCTTCCAATGCATCTAGGATATTGTTGTAGTGCTCTATTAGTTGTGATAGGCATGATCTACCTGATCGGAATCCATGCTGATTTTCTTGAATCTTTCCCGTGTCTCCAGGAAATCATAAATTTTCTCTCTAACTATTCTTTCAAATACTTTGGTGAGGTGGGACGTCAATGACACTGGTCTATAGTTCTTTGCTTGAGATCTGTCCCCTCCTTTATATATAGGGACAATGTTTGCTCTTTTCAAGATGCTCGGTATTTCCCCAGTGTCTAGGGATCTTCTCCATATCCAGTATAAAGGTGTAGCTATTTCATTTTTACAGTTTTTAATCAATAATGCGTTCCAATTGTCCGGACCTGCAGCTGAATGTAGTTTCATTTGTCCTATAGCTCTCGCTACATCTTCTGGTGTAAACTCAAAGTCTGTTATATACTCTCCTTGCAATTCCTCTTCAAAGAATGCATTTATGTCAGGTATCGCTTTGTTACTTTTTGGGGTACTGAAAACTAATTCATATTGAACTCTCAATGTATCAGATATTTCTTTTGGATCGTCGGTTAGTTCATTATTTCCCGTCCTTAAGGGCCCAATAGCGGCGCGCGTTTTTGTTTTCCTTTTTGCATAGCTATAGAAGTATTTTGGCTTTTCCTTTATTGCTTCTACCGCCTTTTCTTCTTCCCTCTCTGTATGGTCCTTAATCAGGGCTTGTATTTCCCTATCGATACCCTCCAGTTTTTCTTTTATTGTTTTCCTGCCATTATCTCCGCAGTTTCCTAACTTCGCCTCCACTCTCTTTCTTTTGCGGAATAGTCTTCTCTTTTGCCTTTCTAGCCAGCTCCTCTTTCCTTTTGGCTGTGATTTCGGAGCATATTTTTCTAAAATTCACAGCGTTTTTTCCTCCAAGGTTGTTAGCATTTCTTCAGTTGTTTTATTCTCGAAAATTGTTCTCCATTCTATTTGGGCCATGTGCGATCTGATTGCTTCCCAATTTATAGTCTTCGAGTTTAAGTTAAAGGCCCCGAATTTACTTCTTTCCACAGTATGTGTATTGTCTTCTAATGCTGCCATCATATTTGTTGATATCTCGATTAAGTTGTGGTCTGAGATAATGGTTGGGGTTATTTTTATATCAGCAATCAAGTTCGTGTTATTCGTGAATACCAGATCCAGGCAGTTATTTTTTCTGGTATTTTCTGTATATATATATATATATATATATATATATTACACAAATTCGTCATTAAATTCGCAGAATTTTCATTAACTACTTCCTGCAAACTCATATGAAATACAACCATAACTTAAAATCACCTATAGTCTTTTAATAAAGAAATCCATATACGTGTGGTAAGGAGATAAAAAGCCAATAAATTCCACGATCTTACTGACTGGACTGTGTGTGTGTATATATAATATATATATATATATATATATATATATATATTATATATATATATATATATATATATAATATATATCGCGTAATTACAAATGATATTCCCGATTTTAAACCTTTTTTTTTAAACTAACTAAGTTACAGCGAAATGCAAGATATACAAATAAAGAAGAACTCAGAAAGTTTTAATTACAAGCTATTGAAGTTGAATATGATCTCCTTTTGTGGCTCTTTAGGCATCAAAGCGGTATTCTGTTTCCTTCCATACATTTTGTAGCATATCATACAAAACTTTTCTAACAGCCTCACGTATCCTTTCCTTCAAATGTTCCAAAGTTGTTGCCATTGGTGGAACAAAAAACTTAATTTTTGACATACTCGTAACTCCAGAGGAAGAAGTCAAGGGGGTTAGATCGGGCGAACGATCCGGCCAAGGAATGGGCCCCACACGCTCGATCCAACGATCAGGCAATTGCTCACTCAGGAATGTTGTAATCTCAAAAGGAGCCACAAAAGAAGCTCATATTGAACTTCAATAGCTTGTAAATAAAACGTTTTGAGTTCTTCTTTATTTGTGTGTCTTGCTTTTCACTGTAGCTTTGTTAGTTTTTTCATAATAAATGTTTAAAATCGGGAAAACCATTTGTAATCACCCTGTATACAGTGTGTGTGTGTGTGTGTATATATATATTAGTGATTAGCGGATGTCATTTTTTTCACATCCGCGGATGCGGATGCGGATGAGGATGTTTGATTTCAACATCCGCGGATGCGGATGCGGATGCGGATGTCTACATTTTCGTTATTTTTTAGGATATATTCGAGATTTGTTGTGTTTAACGTATATAATAAGTTATTATATAGAGAGAGCTGTAGCTATAATGTAGTATAATTGATTAATTGTACAATAATTGCTGTACATATAAAATAATAGCAAGCATCTAACTAATATAGAAATCAATTAGTGAATTCGTCTGCAAATAAATTCGTTATATTTTGTTGAGTTTCAGCCACAATTAGAAACCATAATTGTGTTACCCGACCTCTTTCCCCAACCTCCACCCTTATAGAAAGAGATCTTTAATTAGCTTGATAACTATTTATATTAAGTTTAAAGTTTTATTAGGCATATTTATAAATGAGTAATTAAAATAAAGTAAACTGAGATGTTCATCGTTTAATATTCAAACTTAATTATAGGAAGGTTATGCTTAAGGAACATTAATTTTTCTGCCTTTTCTGCTGCCAGTCTGTTTCTCTTTTCATCATATATTAATCCAGCACTGCTAAATAATCTCTCGCTTGGTACGCTTGTTGGAGGACGTGCTAAATGTTTCCTTGCAAGTTTACTCAAGTATGGATAGATATTCTGCGTATTTTTCCACCAACTAATAGGATTGTCACATGCAGCCAGGCGTTTTTCTTGGTGATAGCTCTCGATCATTTTTACTACATCTTTTGACATCGCGTAGGTCTCGTCATCGCTGCTTGACTCAAGAAACTGAGAGAGATATTCTGTGATAGATTTGCTTGTTGAAGGTGTTGGTTCTGTCACTGAAACTTTTATTCTTTTGGTGGGTGGCGAAGCGACAGATTCAAGAGATTGAAGCTCTTCAACTGCTTTGCCAAGTGATGATTTAACTCGTTCTAATGTACTAGGTGAAAATAACTTAGCTTTGTAACGTGGATCTAAGTAGGTTGCAAGAGAGTAACTTCATACAAGAACAGCCTCTCGTCTTGTCGCTTGCATCACTTTTGCGCACAATGAACTAGTTCTATTAATATAGTAGAATTTGATAATTTCCGCTTATTAATGACGTTTTATCTCAACGGTCCACATCCGCACGACATCCGCAGTCCAAAGTGCGGATGCAGATGCGGATGCGAGAAAATGTGCGGATGTTCCGCGGATGCGGATGTGACCTACATCACTAATATATATATATATATATATATATATATATATATATATATATATATATATAGGTGACCCCTGCTTAACGCGGTGGATGCGTTCCTGGCAACACCGCGCTAAGCGAAATCCGCGTTCGCCGGGAGTACTATATGTATTTCACTAAGATAGGGTATGGGCCTCTCAACTTTAAGACATCCCAAGGCAACCAAATAAATAATTATAACTCATAAAATATAATTATAGGCACATACAGTAACAAATCAGTGAAAAAAAAATGAAAATTAGTAACATTTTTACATAAAACATAATTCAAATAAAAATTAAACAAATAAAAAAAATACGCTTACCATGAAATCTCTCGGAGCTCGCTGCTTAATTAACCACCTGTGCCGTAGCTCCGTCCTCGTGTTCCGACTCGCGACTGGGCACGGGTGGGGGTGATGGAGGGAGGAGTTCACTGCTGGCTGTCTTCCCCAGAAGCAGGGTCATCAGGGTCGCCGTCATTTGAGGATGGCGTTGGGCGTGGTTCTCGCCTGAAAAAAAGAGTCCAGGGCAGTAGCGGATTATAATGGGGGCAAAGGGGGCATTTGCCCCCGCCCCCAGATGCTGACCGACCCCAAGAAACTATGTAAATGCTATAATCTACCGTTGAAATAATTGGTCGACCGTGAGGAAGAAAAAAATTATAGATTCCGCTTCTACAAAACCTAGTTTAGTATCCCATTTATGTGAACAAAGTATACATTTTCTGTAATCACATCTTTGGTTTTGTTTCGTTTTCTGTTGATCGATCCCAGTCAGCTGATCACATCACTCATGTATGATGTATCAGGTAAAGAACTGTGTTTTTCTAGTGACACCGGCCCGAAAATATTCATTGTCCCCGGCCTTAACAATGCTTAATCCGGCCCTGGTCCAGGGTCATCTGCTTGGCTTTTTTTCACTTGGTACGCAAAATTGTTTGTAACACTCAAGCAGCGCGTCACAACCACGCTTCACGGCACTCACTCGTGTTAATTCATCGTCGTGCTCCTCCAACAAAGTCATGCACTGATTGTGCAAAGAAAGTGCCTCTTCAATGACTTTGGTAGTCAACACTTTCATGGGAGCAGACGTTTCCATTGTGCGTAAAAAGTTTTTTAGATAAAAATTTTATTTTTTATTTTTGATAATTATTTGATGAAAAAAATTAAGTATTTTTAACACCGCGTTATGACCAATCGTCAAGGGCGTACAGTTGACCTAACGATTGGTTAGGTTAAGTCGTGATATTTTCGTTAGTTAGCCTTATAAGGCTAACTAACGAAGGCTGGGGGCCCTGATCTTCAGGTGATCCGAATATTTTTTACAACAGAATAGTGACTATATATTTGTTACTTTCCAACTCTGCAATTATTAATAATGAGTTATTATAACAGTTACTTTCACAGTAACAACGAGTAACTGTTACTCGCGAAGAAAGTAACTAATAACCAGTGCTGTGCTCGTTACTTTATAAATGTAATGCCGTTACCGTTACTACAGTCTAAATGTAACGCCGTTATCGTTAGTTACCATTTTTAAAAAGTAACGAGTAACGGCACCGTTGCTCGTTACCGTTACTTTTAATGAAATGTAAATATATTATATATATGCATAGGTATATTATAATTTATATATACATAAAATATTATATCATATAAACATTCGCTTGTGCGAGTATGTGTTGGTTTGTATTTACTGGTTAATACATAGGCTATGAAGTCTGTGCATTACTTCATTGCGTTGTTATGACTTATAAGGCATAATATTTTCAAAAAAGTGAAACAAAATTACTGCAAAATTTATTACTAGGAATTGCAACATAACAGAGGATGTAGCATACTATTGATATTTGATACTAATTTACAAATGCTAGAATATACCAGGAAAGTTTAGTTTTGCAAAACAATAATACGAAATACTAAAGAAATTAATCAAATGAGTTTTGTGCATGGCAATGATAACTGAAATTTATTAGCTAAATATACAAACTTAAGAACTATTATTCAAAAGATCTTTATTGGCCTTTAAGAAAACAAGCTTCTCAAAAGTTGCATCTAAGAGCGAGCCTCGTTTCTGACGCAGTATATCCTTCCTTACTGAAAAAAAACCTCAACAGCGGCACTAGATGGTATAGGAGTAAGTTTAATAAACATATTTTTAAAGTTAGTGGATGGGAAGGATGCAGCGCTAACGTGCCATGAAGGCCCAGATGAGAGGAATGACGAAACCTCTGTTGAACGTAGGTCCCTCCCTGCTCCAGGATTCTTCGCCTTTTTACTTTGACAGTGCTGTCAGTGTAGGGGGAGAGGGGGGAGGGGGCTAGGCTGCCAGCATGCCAACGGCCAACATACACACCTCGCTCATAGTAAAGGGACAAATTTTTAACGGTTAATGAATAATGAGTGAGGATCGAAAGAAACTAATTGCGAGCTACAATAAAAAAGTAATGAGTAAGATAACGAATGTATTTCCCTAAAAAAGTAACATCGTTACTGAAAGAGTTACTTGATTTGAAATGTAACGCTGTTACCGCTACCGTTACTAAAAAAGTACTGCGTTACGTAACGGCCGTTACTTGTAACGCGTTACTGCCCACCTCTGCTAATAACTTAGTAACTTCGTAAATTAGTTACTCTAGCTTCACATTTAAACGTTTAATTTGACGTACATTTTTTAGTTTGAAAGTGTGATACTACCAATGACATTACATATTACCTACACTAAATTTCCAACGATGTAAATGCTCTCCAAAGGACATATCACACGGGCGTTTGTTACTGTTTGTTGTTCTGAATAATACCACAATTCAAATTATTTTTTGTTTTCAACACAATAACTGCTGCTGCTGTTTTTTTGTTAGATTATGTCGGGTGTATAGGGATAATATTACCAACGCTAAGTAAAGTACTGGCAAACTACTTAGGCACAAACTCAGAATTATGATGACAAAACGTAAAGTCAGTGTGATGAACTAATAACATTTCAGCGGTTCTAATCGATTCTACTAAAACACAACCCAAATGGCAACAAACAGCCGTGGGATCTTTTCCAAATGGACGACCCAGGGCAGTTTCCTGGCATAAGCAGACTAAGCGGCCGCTTAGGGCCCCGCTGCTATTAGGGGGCCACTCTACCTGTAACAGTAGCATCAGCCGAGAGGAGCTTCTCTAAGATGAAGCTCATCAAGAACTACCTCAGATCATCAATGGGGCAGGATCGCCTCAGTGGCCTTGGCATCATAAGCATCAACCAGGACGTTGGCAGGGAGATTTCATATGATGATGTTATTGATGATTTCGCCCAGAAAAAATCTAGGAGGCAAAAATTTTGAAGATACAAACTGTTCTGTATAACTGTTAGCTATTACACGATTGTATCGTAGAGTTAGTAATTGTTTGGTAGTTGATAATTGCATTATTTTTTTATACATAATTCTGTCATTTATTCTAAATTATGTATAAGCTAATTTTCAGGAATTTCATGGAGTATTTTTTCTGTTTGTCTTCTGAAAGTACATATTTGTTGTTTTGGACATAAATGTTTCATTAAAATTGTTTCATAATTGTTTTTTATTAACACAGCCATTTTGTGTGTGTGTGTGCTGAGGTGATGTAGTAAGGCTTGAGTTGGTGGATGGAGGGGTGGGGCCTCAAATGGGTATACTGCTTAGGGCCCCCTAATGGCTAGAAACGGCCCTGGGACGACCCCACGGGATTCAGTTGAAAATTTGTCTACTAATAAATTTTTATATTCTAATAACGAAAATGACATTATTTTCCTGGAGAAATATGCGCAACATACGAAAAAATTGTATTTATATGCGCACTAGTTTGCATGGTGTATGACTAGGGTTGCCCTATTTTAGAATTAAGAATACGGGACAATTTTTGGAGAGGATTGTGGGCAGGAGTATATATATATATATATATATATATATATATATATATATATATACTAGCTGAGGTACCCGGCGTTGCCCAGGATAAATTTCACATTAGATCCCCAGTTTAAATATAATAAAGTTTAAGACAAAAGGCTGAATTTGATTAAAATGATTTATCTTAATTCTTCATCCCATAAGAGGTTCCCATGCCAAATTTGGTAGCTCTAGGTCAAACGGTTTGAAGTCGTCCTAAAAAATAATTATATGTGAAGCTCAAGATTTTCATGACTGTGTTCTTTTCTATAGTTTTACTGACCAAATAATTAGTCATGAAAATCTTAAGATTTAGAAATCTAGACAAATGTGACGCTCAAAATTTTCACGGCTGCGTTCTTTTCTGTAGTTTAATCGCGATGCTGGGGCCTTCGGGCCCAAACAGACATCTTCATCCCATAAGAGGTTCCCGTGCCGTATTTGGTAGCTCTAAGTCAAACGGTTTGCGCTTGCATAAAGGAAAGACAAACAGACAGGCGAATATATATATATATATATATATATATATATAGAGAGAGAGAGAGAGAGAGAGAAACATACAATGCAATGAATAAGTACAGGTACGGTACCTGAAAATGTAGAACAAATATATGTGGTGAAGATTTGGACCCAGGGTTACAGGCGATGCATCGGTTCAGTTGTATTTTTCTGAAGATTTTGCATCTTTCCGCAATTGCTTGTTTTGAAGCATATAATGATAAAATTCAATGCAGGTCATATTTAAATTTACTAAGCATTGCAAATTTGCCTCCACCTTAGAAATTTCCAATCGGTTCCTCTCTTTGCTCCACTGTATTGTCATTAATGTGAAAATGCGCTCGACATGTGCATTGTGGGCAGGAATACTAAATATAAATTGACAAATGAGTAGCAATTGAGAGAAATGTTCTCGGAACTCAATTCGTTGAAGAATATCTGACCACTTCTCGTGACAGAGCTTCTTATTCCAATTTTCTGCATTAGAATCGCGCTCCTCTCTCGTGATTCTCTTTAGAATGTTCCACTGACTGAAAAGCTGATTATCGTTTACTTCTATTCCCTTTTCCATGAGATAAATACAGGTGTCCTCAAGTTGTTACCTTACTTAGACACATCCGTGCAAGTGTGTCAAAGTGTTTGAGGGGAGAAATCCATTTTATTAGGTAATCATAACCCGTCTGATAGAAACATTCTATGATACTTTTGACTGGAATCTCTTTTCCATTGATTTAGTAACCTCATCCTTATGAAGTATGGATTTTACACTTAGTGATATAAATTTTGCTTCTAATCTCTCCTTTACGCATTTGGCACTTTTTTCTTCTCCTTCAATTTGTAGGATCTTTCTGTTGAACACACTCATCAGACTGTGGACCAAGTATAGATAGGCTTCACTCAATGGATCATTAAAAAATGTTACCAGTATTTTAGGAGCCTTTTCTTCAGAAAGAAAATAAGATTTTAGTGCATCGTAGAGTTTGAGGATCCTTTCCACTGCATTTGCTAAAGAAAGCCACCGTGTTTTTGAGTGGGAGAGAATTGCTTGATATTCTACGCCAATAAACTGACAAAAATCTTTGAGACACTCAGTTCGCACAGTGTAGATGCTGAAGTGAGAAAACAGTTTTACAACAATCACTTCAACATCAGTAGAATCAGAAGAACATACACACGTACCACATCAAGCAGGATACTCAAACTCCTCCCCAGACATAACGTTCTGTTCCCCCTCACTAGCAACACATACACAATGGAGAACAGAAAAACAACTGTCATCGGACCACCTGCCCATCATCATTACAACACATTCTACACTCTGCCCCAACAGCCTTAGGCACACTTATAGAAATTACAAGAAAGCTGATTGGGAACAGTTCAAAATACAGACTGAGGAACAATTCACCACATTAAACAGCACACCCATCATAAACATCAATAGAACACTCAAGACATTTAATCAGATCATCAATAATGCAAACAAATACATACCGAAGGGCAACATTAGGAAATACAACCCAAATTACACTAGAGAAATAGCCCACCTCAAAAGGCAACGTAACAACCTCAAATATAACACACAAACACCACACACAGAAGCCATAAAACAGCAGATACAAAGCTCAACACAGAAATAAACAACAAACTCAAAGAAAAACAAACAGAAACATTCAGGGAATTCATAACAACACTAAACCACTCCACAGATACATCCAGGCTATACAAGACTATAAACAGCATTACCCACTCTAACAGCGGCATTCACACCTCACACGCGGCTATCTGTCGCAGCCAAAATAATATCCCAACATACACACAACAAGCTAACATTCTAGTTAATCACTACGCAAAGATAAGTCACTTAAACAGAGACAACAACCAGAAACACGCAGACAGACAAACAGCCAGACACAAGAAAACGTACAGACTCGACACGACCATTACACCCTTCAATACAGACCAGATCACCAAAAACATTAAGAATTCGAAGGCTACTGGACCAGACAACATATCTAACATACACCTTAAACACTTGGGCCTACAAGGAATACTAGCTCTCACAAATATCAGCACATATTCATACCAACACTGTATTATTCCTGACATATGGAAACACGGTAAAATTATTACACTACTCAAACCAAACAAAAATCCAACAGAACCAGCTTCCTATAGACCCATTACTTTACTATGCACACCTTCCAAAGTAACAGAAAGACTAATCTTACAAATCACAAACCCACACATTCCACTATCGCCTACTCAACATGGATTCAGACCTCACCACTCAACCACGACATTACTCACTAACCTCACGCAGCATATCATGGATGGCATCAACTCCAGACGACCAGCTCAACGTACACTATTAACAACAATAGACATTAGTAAAGCATTTGATGCTATCCCACGCTTCCCTCTCATAAAGAAAATGCTCAACACAAACATGCACAATAACACTAAAAGGTGGCTGAGCAACTATCTTTCAGGAAGATACTCACATGTCACATTTAATGGCAAGTCATCCAAAAACAAGCTTTTTCCGAACGGGGTCCCTCAAGGCTCGGTTCTCTCACCAACACTCTTCAACTTATACATGCATGACATTCCAACACCCATAGATAACAAGCTTACCTTATCATCATATGCAGATGACATCATTCTAACATCCACCCACAACAACATCGACACCGCTACAAATAACCTACAAACATACATAAACAGTATACAAGACTGGCTCACACACAATAGACTCAAAGTAGCGTCCACAAAATCAACCATCACCTTGCTTACAAGCAACACAAAAGAACACCAGGTAATTCCACAGCTTACACTAAACAACATCAACATTCCACACACTCACAGGACCAAAATACTTGGGGTCACATACAACACATCATTATCTTTTGCAAACCACATTCAGGACATTAAAAACAAATGTACGTCAAAACTTAACACGCTTAGGGTACTAACAGGCACAAACTTTGGACACCAGCAGGAAACAACATCACTCATATACAAACAATATATTCGCTCAGTTATGGACTATGCTAGCCCATGCTGGGCACCCATTATCTCAAACACACACATAAACACTTTACAGACAATACAAAACAACGCACTTCGTATCATTACAGGATGCACTCAAACAACACCAATAGAACACCTGCACACACAAACAAAAATACTGAAAGTTAGGGAACATTTAGACATGAGGGGAACACAATTCATGGCAGCAGCAACAACTAACCCACAACACCCTTGCCACTACATGTACAATCATGCACCAACACCTCGCACCATTAAGGTAACACCAGAGACACATTATAACCAAATACTCCATTCCATACCACGCCCCACAGACATCACACAGTACAGAAAACACACACATACACACACACACCTAACCCACAAAGCACTGACACGACTCGGTCCGAATGCGGTCCTAGGTGCGAAGCCGCCACCCATTAACAGGTCAGAGATCAGCCTGAGCAGATCGGATCGAGTTAACTTAGCACGATTCCGATGTGGACATCACCCCAACTTACGGACATATAAACACAGACTAGACAGCTCCATAGACGACACCTGCCACCTGTGCCAAGACACACCACAAACAATTGAACACATTATGACAGACTGTACCGCTCTAGCACAACAACGAACACAACACAACATCACTAGTGCGCTGAACCTCTGGTCCACTCTGGAGAGGGCGATCGGTTACCTGCATGCCACCGGCTTGCTCGATCAGGGTGGGCTGATCGGTTAAACAACAACAACAACAACAACATCAGTAGAAAGAAAGTCAGAGGCAGACTGTATTGTGTTATGCAGCACGTGATATGGACACCCAATTCCTTCCACGTTTTCATTCACACTATTTTTAAGTCTTGTGAACACATTATTCGTTCCATGCCGAAACGCCCACCAAAATTCGTATTAGCGTTATCTCCGCAATAAGCAACACATTTTGTGGCATCAATACTTAAATTTTGTAGAGTTTCTTTGCAAAATTCTGCAATAGTTTCAGATTTTTCATTAGGCAAGGAACACACGCGCAGTAATTTGACTTGCATACCTTTTTCACCGGTAAAATATTGAGCAATTAATGGAAAAACTTTCTCAGCATTGTAGTTACTTGCATCAGTAGATATTCCATAGTACTGCGAGGCAATTAATTCTTTAGCAGTTTCCTGAAAAGTATGTGGGGCTAATACAGTTTTAATAAGGGTTGTTTACTTAGTTCTACCACATGAATACTTGCTAGCAATTTTGGAATCGGAAAAGACAGCTGGGCACAGTTTATTTACGCAATCAGTCGAGCTGAAAGAGTGATGATGTTTAATAGCGTGAAAAGCCACAGTAACTTCAACAGTAATGATTTTAGATTCTTCAACAGAATCATTTTTTACAAAATAAGTATCAATGGACTTTGAACATCCTGCAGAAGATATGCTTAATTTATGCTTGCGCGTGGCGATGTGCTGTAAAATGTCTGACTTTCCCTTCTTTCCGCCGTGAGCAATACTAAAAACTGATCTCCATAACTTGCATTCAGCCTCATTATTCCCCTTCCCCCTCTTAATAAAATTCCACTCTTTAGAGTAATCGTCATTAAACACACAACTGCGTTTTGGCATGAGTGAACAGTATTCTTTCAGTAACACAAAAACAAAAAACACCATCACATTGCAGTAAGTTGCAAACTGAACTTCGACACTACTGAGATGCTGCATGCACTTGACTCCAACTCATGCGACATGCACTATGCGCAGTTGCCAGATAAACATGCTAATACAGTATAGTGAATTAAATTATACTGGGTGTCCCGAGAATTATCTGTACAATTTTTGGCTGTTATTAAAAGTCAACCATGAAGTGTGGAAATTCCAGTGTTGTCCCATTTTACAGAGAAACTCATTAAGTTTTTTCTGATAAGTTTTGACAAGTTTTTTTCTTTTTTGTACGCGGGTGACAGACATTGATGATTTAAAAGCAAGAATCACAGCTGCTATTGAGCGAATTGATGTGGATATGCTGCAGCGTACATGGCAACATTTGGATTATCGATTGGATGTTTTGCGAATCACTGATCAGTGGCGGACCTACATTTTTGGGACCCTGAAGCTTGAACTGTTATGGGGGCCCCTTCGCAACCAGCAACAATAGGACAACATTAAGCCGTGCACCAACGAAAGATTCGAGGATCCAGCTGCCAAAATGTAGACTATGAATAGATTCTGGCGAGCTCAGCGAGCCCATACAGCTGGGGGTTCGGGCGCTGCAAGCCCCCGAGAAAATTTTGAAATTTGACCAATTACAGGGGCATTTTGAGGCCATATGAAATGGGTATTAGAGCATATTCTAAGGTCAATATTAAGTACTTCAACCCATTGGCTTATGATTCTATCACTAAAATAGCCTTATTTTAATAACAAACACTTAAAAAAACTCCATCGATTTTGTTGAAAAATTCACTCATTAAAAAAAAAGTTGCTTCAGGGCCCCTCTTGGATTAGGGGCCCTGAAGCTTAAGCTTCATTAGTTTCATAGTAGATCCGCCACTGTCACTGATGGTGCATATATCGAATGTTTGTAACAACGTTACTTTAATAAAAGAAACTTTTGAAAATACAGATTCTAAATAATCTTGTTTCAGAATTTTACGTGTGTTATCAAGAATGTGATTAAAAGATGAAATTGTACAGATAATTTTCGGACACACTGGAATTTCTGAAAAACTTGTCAAAACTTGGTATCAGAAAAAACTTAATGAGATTCTCTGTAAAATGGGACAACACTGGAATTTCTACACTTCATGGTTGACTTTTAATAACAGCCAAAACTTGTACAGATAATTCTCGGACACCCTGTATAGTGTATATATATCGTAAGAAAATTGAATTTTCTTTTTCAAGAATTTTTTTTTATCATGCAATCATCGGTCATCACAGAAAATTTCTGAGTTCATATTAGGCTAATCAAATTGATTAAAAATTGTTTATAGCCTATAGGCCTATACGTATTTTAAGAGTACGGTACGTCACCGCTCAACCAAGTCGCTGAAAGCCATCCCTCAACTTGCGGGATGGCTTTCAACAACTTTTCAAAATCAATTTATTTAAGTAAAACTGTAAAAGCTATTAATATATATTATTGGCACTTCTTAATTGATAATAAACATATAACAAATGATGTAGCCGTAAATAGGCTCATGATTTAGGATTTTTTACAAGGTCACTCAAATGCGGGACAATTAGGCGTCCCGACGAACTTTTCGGGGACAACGGGACGAAGTAGTTAAATATAGGACAATCCCGTATATACGGGACGTCTGGTCTGGCAACCCTACGCATGACCGTTATCTAAATTATGAGGTTATGTAGTGAGTTTTACAAAATAAAACGCAGATAATATCCTTTATTTATTAAAATTTGCAATATTTAATAATATTTTAATAAATAAATCTTCATTTGCATACCTTTTTCTCCTTACGAACTCGCATAAACAGTAATTTTTGTTGTTGTTATTAATGTTTATTGGGTGCCTGCTTAGACCTAGTTTAGTCTGAATATTATTGTTGTAGTGTGAGTATATGATAGTGCAGTGCTGTGATCTATTTACTTGCGAGTTGCCCCTGGTCAATTGAATGCCAGGTTAGGTCAACTGTACGCCCTTGACGATTGTGGTTAGGTTGTCATGATATTTTCGTTAGTTTTAACGAAAATATCACTACTTAACCTAATCCTAACCAATCGTCAGGGGCATACAGTTGACCTAACCGGCCATTCAATTGTCCTAACTGGGCATTCAATTAACCGGGGGCCACATAGCAACCTCGTATCCGCGTGTCATGAGCGGTGTAAACTAGATAACGGTCATGCGCCATGAAAACTAGTGCGCATATAAATGCAATTTTTTTTCCTATGTTGCGCATATTTCTCCGGGAAAATAATGTAATTTTCGTTATTAGAATATAAAAATTTAGCAGTATACAAATTTTCAGTTAAATCCCGTGGGTTCGTCCATTTGGAAAAGATCCCAGCTGGGTTATACAGCTTAAATGATGTTTGCTGTTTGTCCCTTGACAGGTAGGCCTACATAGCCTACACAGATTAGTTTCCTTGAGTTCGCTTGATGAGCCATTTTCAGTTGTTTAAAAATGATTGAAACTTTAGGTAGGTCTTAGGCTAACATTATTGATTCGCCAAAATATAGCGAAAATGGACTATGTAAAATTTTAGTAAGATTTCAGTTCTTCTTAAGCCTGCTCGGGTCCACGGCTAGATGTCGTTAGTCCGAGGCAGACGACTTTACCCCTGTATCTTATAGCCAGATTAGGCGTACGCTAGGTTAGGTGGTTAATACGAATTTAGTTATCAATTTTCCACGTTATCAACTCTAGGTGAATCAAGGTTCATCGGCTTTGTTTCAACTTTGCCAAAAACAGGATCATGGTTGGTATTTGAATATTTACCAAATTTTTGTATAGTATACCTTAAAAAGATATTTCGATGGATGTTTTCTGCATCATAAATACTTCGTTTGAGTATAAACCTTTTTTTAATGATGTAGTTAAACTTAACTAGATTGGGCCTAAGTTTCGTGCAGGTCTTAGGTAAGCCTAGGCCTAATCCAAAAATTTTGAAGCAGTTGAAATCTGAAAAATGAAGCGTAGGTCTATGGGAAAAACAACTCGTAACTAATAAATTGTAAATTACAGTAGATTATGCCTTGCGTTAATAAAATTAGTTTATGAATTTAGGTGTAGGCCTACACACGTATAAAAATGCCATTGGGGCCTATTGCATAGTCCTAATGAGGCTTAGAAATTATTTATAATACCATTAATACCACAGTGATAAGCCAGGTCCTAATTTAGTATAAATTAACTTACTAAAGGCAAATAATTATATGCTGTAAATTATAAGCTGAATCGGTTTTCCTCTAAAAACAAAGTGAAATTCCAAAACTTACCCAGGCTTTGCTAATAAATAACATGTAAATAATTCCTTACAAAGGATCTTGAACAGAAATGTTAATCCAGCGAGGTTTAATATTTACTTTAATTAAACTCACGAAACACTTAATTTTAAATGGAGCTTAGCAAATTTTGACCCATTGGCTTCGGGTGTGAAGCCAAATATTTCGATGGTTGTGGGTCTTTCATAAATGTATTGACTAACTAACTGACTTTTTAGATTTCACTTTTGAATGAAATGCGTGGAGAAACTTTGTTTTTTTCTATTGAAACAGATACTGAAAAACTTCCTCCAGCTGTAAAGGCTGAATAATTTACGTGACTAATTTAAACATAACATTTATAAAGTTTACAGATTAACGTGATCCCTCCACGCTTCTACGAAGTTTTATACACTTTTATGAAATCCAAAAACAGGTACCAAGTCACTAAATTCATAAAAGACCGCAGCTATCAAAATTTTGATCTTCACAACCGAAGCCATTGGGTAAAAAAGTGAGCGTGCATTTAAAATTTAGGTGTCTAAAGAATTTAAAGAATATTTTAGGCTCTCATTGAGTTAATTTAACTTTTAGGTTGAAAATCTTCTTGGATGAAGTGAATTACATGCTAAACTGCGTGCCTAGACTGACATTCAAAAGAAAAGGAGAGGCAATAAATCAAAAGACGAAGTTTCACTACCCCCGTCTAATTGTCATCATCAAGTCAACTGAAAAGGGTTACGTTGTAATACCGCTTTCCCGTTAGATCAGCAAGGTTAAGCTGCTTTGGGTCTGCTCCATAGTTGGATGGGTGGTCACTGACTGTACTAGCTGCATTCAAATGATGTATTGATCCTTAGATGGTTCGGATCCAACGTAAAGTTGTAGGTCCCTTCCGTCACACAATCTATACAATTACGAAGGTTAAACAACTTAAAAAACACCACCTTTTGAGTTACCTTCTTAGCAACTGTCCTTTTGAAAATAAAAACATAATTAAATAAATGACCCAATATAAAAATTTTAATTGGATCACCTGAAGATCAGGGGCCCCCAGCCTTCTTTAGTTAGCTTTATAAGGCTAACTAACGAAAATATAACGGCCTAACCTAACCAGTTGTCAAGGGCGTACAGTTGACCTAACGATTGGTTAGGTTAGTTCGTGATATTTTCGTTAGTTAGCCTTATAAGGCTAACTAAAGAAGGCTGGGGGCCCTGATCTTCAGGTGAGCCTTTTAATTTGTAACGGTAACAAATCTTCAACTAAAAATATTTTTTTTTAATTTTTACATTTTATTTGGTAAACTTAACAAAATATGGTAGAATCACAGTTGAGCGTCGTCAAATTTTTTTTTTGGCGATATCCTATTTTGGCGTCCCAAATTATTCAACCAACCAGTTAGGTCAACTACGCCCTTGACGATTGGTTAGGTTGAGGCCTGATATTTTCGTTAAAACTAACGAAAATATCATGACTTAACCTAACCAATCGTCAAGGGCAGCGCTGTCCAACTTGTGGCCCGCGGGCCGCATGCAGTCCGCGGAATGGACTTTTGCCAAATTTCATTTCTGAATTTTCTTCCCTATTTTGTCATTTCTAGCAGGGAGAACAACATTCAGCGGGTTCCTAAGTCGTATTAACCAACAGTGTATGATTATAGGCAACATCTTGGCCGCGATTTATAGAAGTTGGACAGCACTGGTCAAGGGCATACAGTTGACCTAATTAACATAAACAAGTAATTTGAAAGTGTTGGAGTGCTGTTTATTTTTGGTTGGTTGAATAATTTGGGACGCCAAAATAGGATATCGCCAAAATTTTGTTTTTACGACGCTGAACTGTGATTTTACCCAAAATATTATTCTCTCTCTCTCTCTCTCTCTCTCCGTGTGTGTGTGTGTGTTCAGTGTTTACTGGGTCAAAATTCGTCGTGAAAACAATCGTGATGTTAATTATAACAAGTTCTTATTCAACTCAAGTGTTTAGGAGTGGTTTATTGGTTGGTAACGTTGATTTAAGTCGAATTAGGAGAGCCAAAGCCTTATTAATTTTAATTTAAAATTTAAATAATTTCAAAATTAATGTTTTTAAAGTGTAAATATTAAATTTATACTAAAGTTGAAGCGGATACTCGCAAAACATACATTCTTTGGTGTGTCCAATTAAAGAATAATAATAATAATTTGATTAAACCAAGTTTGTGAACGACAGTATTTAAACCTTTATTGCTTTTACCTTTCAATCAGCGATTCTGTTACAAAAATTCCTTTATAATATCTCTGGAATGTGTTCGAGCTATGGTTAAAATGTGGGTAAAATATAGTTAGAATTGTTGGTTTACGTCGTCGTCGTCGTTGGCCTAGGCAAGCTACGGCTTGGGACCGTAGCGCATCTATCCGGTATAGGTTAACCTGGATGATGTAGCCATAAGCACTGCCGCTAGTTAAGTGCCAACCAGTGATTATCTCACTAGCCGTATTGAGTCCGTTAGGCGAAACTGCGACAGTACCAAAGGTGGAAAATATAACCTTTGGTTTTCTATTTTTATTTGTAAAATGGACATGGTATTAGATTAAAATAAATATTTGAATATAAATAATTAACTGACAATTGTGATATATAATTAATTATGTTTACATACAATAAAATAATATAGTATACATAAAATTAGTATTAATGTGGTTCACAATTGAATTATAATGGGGTAACTAATTTAAAATGAATTTATACTATTCCGAAATTCAAGACGGTAAAATTAACATTTATCTTTAAACTAAAATAAGAGTATTCACTACACACTCCCCACCAGAGAGGAAGTTCAAAGAGTTCCGAACGACACAGATTTCCGCTGAACCTTTTTGGTAGCTACATGTACCTCACTTAAGGTTGATTCCAAAAACGCAGGCTTAAGACGATCGATAGAAACCTTGTCGATCTTGGAACCGCGCTGGATGAGAAATGATTTGCGCGTACGTCGGAGAACTTCATAGGGTCCGTCATATGGACATTGGAGAGGCCGTTTTGGGACAGGTACACGAACGAAAACGTGGGTGCAAGATTGGAGGGCTGGGAAATAAAGATGTTCTGTTGGCTAGTCAATCGAGGGGGAACAGGCTGAAGGGACTGCATGTGAGAGGAAAGTGTTTGAGCGAATTCCGTAGGATCACATGACTTATCCCCTGCAGTGAAGTAGCCACCTGGTAGCCGCAGTGTTGTTCCATAGACTAGTTCAGCCGCTGTAGTCTTCAGATCACTCTTAAATGCAGAGCGAATACCAAGCAACACGAGTGGAAGCTTATCCATCCAATGGGAGTCTTCGTGACACATAAGGATGACTTCAGCTGGCGATGGAAGCGTTCGACGAGGCCGTTAGCTGCGGATGATACGCACAGGTATGCGCATGCACTGTACCCACAACAAGCTGGTAAACTTCTTCCAAAGCGAAGACTCAAATTGGCGACCTTGGTCAGTGATGACTTTTGTCGGCAATCCAAATCTTGATACCCATCCATGAAGAAAGGCTCTTGCAACAGTGTCCGCTTGGATATCAGGAAGTGGGATGGCTTCAGGCCATCTGGAAAAGCGGTCGAGACAGGTGAGCAGATAACGTTGGCCTTGAATCACTGGAAGAGGGCCAACAATGTCTACATGAATTACCTCAAATCGCTGGGATGGGGGCGGGAATGCGTCAAAGGGGGACCTGGTGTGCCTTTGGACTTTGGCACGCTGGCAGGCAAGGCACGTTTTGGTCCAATGTTTGACATCCTTCCGCATCGAGGGCCAAACAAAGCGAGAGGTAACCAGGTGTTGCGAAGCACGGATACCAGGATGGGAGGGCTTATGAAGATCCGTGAAGACTGCTTTTCTGTGACATGGAGGGACATAAGGGCGAATAGCAGCTGTTGATACGTCGCAATAGAGGGGCACAGAAAATCCTGGCATACTCATTTTCTGAGGGAAAGTGAGTGAGTGGAGTCTTCTCTGAGCAGTTCTTGTAGTTCCGTATCCTTATCTTGATCCTGTGCAATAGCATTCCACAGTGTAGAGCTGAGGGTAACAGAAGTAATCTCTACTCTTGAAAGTGCATCCGCTGGAGTGTTCAAGACACCTTGATGTGGCGGATATCTGTGGTAAATTGCGAGATATAATCGAGTTGCCTGATGACTCTGGGAGAGTGGTTACAGCTGTTTTTATGAAGACAGTGACCAAAGGTTTGTGGTCGGTAAAAACACAAAACTCTCGGCCTTCAAGGAAATGTTGAAAATGCTTCACGTTTAAGTAAATAGCAAGAAGTTCACGTCCGAAAGCACTATAACGCGTTTGGGCTGGCTGCAGCTTTTCGAGTAAAACGCGATGGGTGCTTGTTGACCGTTAATGGTTTGTTCCAACACACCACCGATCGCAACATCTGAGGCATCGACCGTCAGAGTTAGGGGGCATCACTGATAGGAAATGACAGAGGTAATGCACTATTGATAGCATTTTTGGCATTGTCGAACGCCTGTAAACTATCGCTACACCATACCAATTTTGTTACCTTGCGTTTGTGTGTGATCATAGCGTGTAGAGGAGCAAGAACACTGGCACAGTTTTTAATGAACTTGTGGTAATAATTTACCAAACCTAGAAACCGACGTAACTCACGCTGATTATTTGGCATAGGGTAATTTTTTATCACTTCACACTTGTCCTGAAGGGGGGTAATTCCGTGCTGCGAAATCGTGTGACCAAGAAATTCCAAGGTTGGCTGTGCAAACACACACTTAGATGCATTAATAGTAACACCGTATTGTTCTAAGCGTTGAAAGAGGAGTGAAAGATGTTCCTTATGTTCCTCTTCCGTTGAGCTGGCCACAAGCAAATCATCGATGTAGGCATAAACAAAGTCTAAGCCTCTGGTGACCTCATCTATAAACCTCTGAAAGGTTTGCGCAGCATTCCGTAGCCCGAACGGCATCTTCAAAAATTCGAATAACCCAAATGGTGTACAAACTGCAGTCTTGGGAATATCCGAAGGCTCTACGGGAATGTGGTGGAAAGCCTTAACGAGATCTATTTTACTGAAGATAGATTTGCCGTGGAGAAGAGAAGTAAAGTCTTGGACATTTGGTACCGGATATCGGTCCGGGATGGTTGTCGAATTCAAAAACCGGTAATCCCCACATGGTCTCCAGTCTCCTGACTTCTTCTGGACCAGGTGTAGGGGAGGACCAACTGCTTTTGGAAGGTCTTATTATCCCAAGATCCATCATAAGCTGGAATTCCGATTTGGCAGCTTTCAGTTTGTCCGGGGCAAGACGTCTGGGTTTTGCAAACACAGGGGGACCTTTTGTTGTAATGTGATGGGTAATGGTGTGCTTAATGGTATCACCCATCTGCATCGGTTGAAGAATTCCTGGATATCGCTGGAAAAGGCACTGGTACATGGAATTAGGGGGAACGAGGGAAAGTGCAGAGTTCGAGGCGTCCGGAAGGGCAACCTGTTTGGCAAGAACAGAAAGCAGTGTGGCCTGGTCGCATAAGCGTCGCTTGTCAAGATCCACCAGGAGTTTGAAATGCTGGAGGAAGTCAGCGCCGATTATGGGATGCCGCACTTGAGCACAGATGAAAATCCACTTGAAGGATCGGTGAAGGCCCAAGTTTAGTTCACGCGACTGAGTACCGTACGTGGGTATGCGTGAACCGTTAGCAGCGTATAGAGGCGGAGATTCCGAGTGCTTATGACCAGATTTTTGAGGGAATACACTGACTGACGCTCCGGTATCGACCAAGAAATTGACACCAGAGTTCCTGTCCTTTATGAATAACAGGTTGGCAGTGCGAGTACTAGACGCCATTAGGACTCGCTGCTGGGGTTTTCCGACGAAAAATTGCAAGGGGAGATGCACTTCCTAGCCTTCTTTCCAAAGTTCGAGTGGTAGAAGCAGATCTTCCCGGAACTCGAACGATGCCTCTTCGTAAATCTTGACCGAGAATGGCTTCTTTGCCGTTGATTTTGTAGCAGAGAACAAACGTGGTTGAGTTGTTGACTTAACTCTTCCACTTTCAACTCCAGTTCCGATTGTGTGTTCACGTTGTTGACCGGAGCTGTGTCAATCTCCACTACTTTGTCGGCAGTTTCTGCTAGTTTATCAACTGGAGTAGCAGGATCCATAGTGGCCAAGACACGCTGAGCTGATGGAGGAAGTTTCTGCAAGAACAACTGTCTAAAGATGTCCTTATCGAAGGTTTGTGCGCGTTCGCCTAGAGCGCACTGCATAGCCCTCAGCATTTGAGTGGGCTTACGGTCTCCAAGTTCTTCTTTTGAGATTAACTGATGTAGTTTCTCACGCTCGGAGACAGTGGTGCGGCACAGGATGGCAGACTTCAGATCGTTGTATGGGTCCTCACTCGTGGAAGGAGATACGATGACGTCACGGACTTCAGAGATGATGCTCGCTGGTAGAGAGGACAAAACATGATCGTATTTCGTCCTGCTAGTGGTGATCCTTCCCAAGTTGAATTGTGATTCCACTTGGTGGAACCAAATAAATGGATCACCCGGCCAGAAGACGGGGAGCTTTACGCTCAAGTGGGAGATGGCACCAGCGTCGTCAGGCATCTTCTCCTATGCTTGCTAACGTACAAGCAAGACGACAAGTTCCCAACGAAGGAGTGGAGGTTGAGACGAGCGCAGGCACAGAGCGCACGGGCAGGGGTGAGGGGCAGAGGGCACGAGCGACATTACAGTCTGGTCCTAGTCGCTCGGGTGAAGGGGGTGATGGGCACGAACGACGTTACAGTCTGGTCCTAGTCGTTCGGGTGAAGGGGTGATGGGCACGAACGACATTACAGTCTAATCCTAGTCGTTCGGGTAAAAGGGGTAATCCAGCTCCGGGGTCACCAATTGTTGGTTTACGTCGTCGTCGTCGTTGGCCTAGGCAAGCTACGGCTTGGGACCGTAGCGCATCTATCCGGTATAGGTTAACCTGGATGATGTAGCCATAAGCACTGCCGCTAGTTAAGTGCCAACCAGTGATTATCTCACTAGCCGTATTGAGTCCGTTAGGCGAAACTACGACAGTACCAAAGGTGGAAAATATAACCTTTGGTTTTCTATTATTTATTTGTAAAATGGACATGGTATTAGATTAAAATAAATATTTGAATATAAATAATTAACTGACAATTGTGATATATAATTAATTATGTTTACATACAATAAATAATATAGTATACATAAAATTAGTATTAATGTGGTTCACAATTGAATTATAATGGGGTAACTAATTTAAAATGAATTTATACTATTCCGAAATTCAAGACGGTAAAATTAACATTTATCTTTAAACTAAAATAAGAGTATTCACTACAGAATGTTGTTAAAAATAAAAGACTCGTATAAGAGTTAAAAATATGTATACTCTGCCAATAGTTTTCCTTTTTTTTTGAGGAGCTGTGAAGTGTGTGTGTGTGTGTGTTAGGGTTGGTTAATTTTTTTCGTAACGGCAAACGTTTCGTGACGGAGAACACCTACGTGGGATCCGAACCACGGGTCGTTACATCATCTGGACGCGGATGACGTTCTTCTATCCAACTATCCTTCCGACCCAATGTCGCTTAATTTCACTGATCATCTACGCCTCTACGGGAAGCGATGTTGCAACATGGCTACGACATAGTGTGAGCTGTGAATTAGTATAGAGTATAAATGTAATATCACGATACATACTGTACTTCAAAAGGGATTTCGCGCAGTAAATGGCTTCAAGAATATCGAATAGACGTTGTATATATATATATATATATATATGGATTAATTTCACAGTTAAACATGTGAAGTAAATAAATGATGCACACCCACAAGAAAAAATTAAGAGAGATTCTATGTATTCAACAGTACACTTCGTCAGGGAATGAAGGGAAAAGGAAAGAAGCCGAAAATATTTATATCTCTGTACAGCGTGAGTAAAACGGGAGGAATTAGCAAATAATTAAAAAGTACTAATGAAAAGATATTTTAAAAAGATGTCGTCCGTTTTATAAGTTCCAAAATTGTTACTGATATTATTTATAAAGTATATGAACGCACATTTCGTATTAATATGGCTTCCGTAACAATGAAACAACGGAAATGCAATTATGACTAAAGAGGACAAAGAAGTAATGATATCAATATTTATGGAGTTTGATGTAAGAATAGACCATAATAGTCTACTTAACAAATTATATTGTTACGGCATTAGAGGAGCAGTCAGGGATTGGTTTAATTAAAAGTTATTTTTACGATAGATATCATTTTGTATCGGTAAAAAGATCTGCTCAACTAAAACGCTTGTCACATATGGTGTACCACAGGGCTCAGTTTTGGGTCTACTGTTGTTTTTATTATATATAGAGTAAATTATCTTCCACGCTCGTGTTTGCAGATGATACAACCGTGTCTTTTTCTTGCAAAGATGTTAAATTCAGCTAAGAATATATTTAAATCAGAATTTATCAATGTAATGAAATGGTTGACCACCAGTAAACTCTTCCTAAATACCAGTAAAACAAATTTCACGATTTTTACTAGTAAATGAAATGTCTATCTTGATGAACTAAATATTGATGAAATCGCTGTAAATGAGTGTACTGTAACAAAATTTCTTGGTGTAATGCTAGACAAGACTTTGCAATGAGTGATCATGTAAATTATATCGCGAAAAAGATTTCAAGGAGCGTTGCTATAATGTTTAAACTTAGAAATGTAGTCCCTAAACAGGTTTTATTAACTCCGTATCAATTCCGCTAACAACGCTTTAAAGTTTAAACAGTATCTTCGTCATCCAAAAACGGGCAATAAGGTGATGCTGATTTCTATAATCATTCTAGTGCATTAGTTAAAGAGCTAAAACTACTAAAGCTCAAAGATGTAATCAAAATGGCACATTTTATTTTTATTTACGAGTATAAGAACAAAATCATTAACTTGTGATGGGTAAATAAGTATTTTGTAACTCATCAACAAATTAACTCGTATCAGACCAGAAATAGACCAAAGCATGTTATTTCTCAATTTAGATTGTCTTTATCTCAAAAACTACCCATTTTCATTGGGTTGATTGAAACTATGGAATGATTTAAATGCTGATGTAAAAAATATTGTGAATGTAAATTTGTTTAAAACGAAAATTGGAATCTCTCTTAATAATGGCATACTAATAAAAATCTAGGATTAAATGTACATTACTTGTTATTAGAATAGAATAGATTAGAATAACCTTTATTAATAATAATAAAATAAATACATTTTTTCGATTTACAATAACATGAATAATTTTGAAGCTCGACTATTTATTTAATTTAATTTGGCCCTTAAGCTTTAGGCTTTACTGGGCTCTTATTAAAAATAAGCAACTAGTTGTTATTAATTAATAATAATAAATAATAAATAAGTAAATAAGTATTATTAATAGTTGAAACATGTATTACAGTATTAAACAATATTAATGGACAATATTAAACAATATTAGTGGACATTAATCCTAGATTTTTGTTAGTATGCCATTATTAATCGGGATTTCAACTTGGTTTTAAACAAATTTACATTCACAATATTTTTTATATCGGCATGCAAGTCATTCCATAGTTTCAATCTAATGAAAATGGGTAGCTTTTGAGATGAAAACAATCTAAATTGAGATATAACAAGCTTTGATCTATTTCTGGTCTGATACGAGTGGATTTCTTGATGAGTTACAAAATATCTATTTACCCATTGCAAATTAATGATTTTGTTCTTACATTTGTAAATAAAAATATAATGTGCCAGTTTGGTTATATCATTGAGCTTTAGTAGGTTTAGCTCTTTAAATAATGCATTAGAGTGATCAAGGAAATCAGCATCAGATAATAACCTTATTGCTCGTTTTTGGATGACAAAGATACCATTTAATGCGTTGTTAGCGGAGTTTCCCCAAACAAGGGTGCAGTATGTTATATAAGGAAGAACAAGAGTATGATAAAGAGTCAATAAAACTTGTTTAGGGACTACATTTCTAAGTTTAAACATTATAGCAACGCTCCTTGAAATCTTTTTCGCGATATAATTTACATGATCACTCCACTGCAAATTCTTATCTAGCATTACACCAAGAAATCTTGTTACAGTACACTCATTTTTAGCGATTCCATTACCATTAAGTTCATCAAGATATACATTTCTTTTATTAGTAAAAATCATGAAATTTGTTTTACTGGTATTTAGGAAGAGTTTATTGGTGGTCAACCATTTCATTACACTGATGAATTCTTGTTCATCTCTTATGTCTAATATTGAGTTCTTTGTATAGTATTGGTATCATACCTTTAATAATGACTTTGTACATGTTTTATATCTATAATAATAACTTAATAATTCTTATTCATAATTTACGTATTATTAACTAATAATAACTATATCTTTTATTTTTAATTAAGAGCCCAGTAAAGCCTAAAGCTTAGGGGCCAAATTAAATTAAATAAATAGTCAAATTTCACAATTATTTATGTTAAAATCACTATAATAAAAAAAAATTGTGAAAATTGTATGTATTTTATCAATAAAAGTTATTCAATAAAAAAAGTCAATTCACCGTTCCTTTCAGTCGTCTTTATTTCTTCACGAGAATTTTAGAGCTTTCCCAACTAATACTATGATTATACAGTATCTATAAATCGTCTTTAAGTATAAAAATACTGTTAAATCTCGCCTAATAAAGAACAGCCAAGATAATGTAACGGGCTCTGCCTACTCGATTGGATGTAAACGATGCGACCAGTTTACTGCGTATCGGTCAAACCAGGAAAACTTTAGACGTCAGAGTAAAACTAAATGCGCTTGTAGGAAGACAAATAATTAAAATATATTTTTTAACCATGTAGTATGTATAGATATAATTGTAGTATTAATTGGGAGAGTTTTAAAATTCTTCTTAAAAATAAAGACGAGTGAAAAGAACATTCTCGAATATGCATTCATACTACTTTATAAATAATTTCAATAACAGTTCGGGAACGTATAAAATAGACTACATCTTGTTGAAATATTTTTTTTATTTAATTATTATTTGTTAATTCCCTCCTAACTATTTTGTTTACGCTCGACAGTCATATATTTTCGGCTTCTTGTTTCTTCCTTCATTCCCTGACGAGGTGTACTGTTGAATACACGAAGAAATTTGCAATCGCTTTTCGTTTTCGTTAGGGGCGTGCTATATGTATATGTATATATGGAAAAACCTCGAGAGAAGAGGTAAATTCTGTACTGTCCCAGCTGCGGTGGGATGAGGAGCCATGAAAACGAACATAGAAAATACCCTCAGAATACATGGCCCAAAACTCTCTAACATGCTGCCGAAAGAACTGAGGTATCTCCAGCATACCAGTCTCAGTAATTTCAAGAAACAACTGGACAGGGTCTTGCGCAAAGTCCCTGATCAGCCATGCGTAGCTGCTGGTTACGAGTTCAGGAATAGGTTTTTTTTTCTAAGGAATTTTTAGAACTGTACATTTTATAGGGCACAGATAGATGGAAAAATAATTTATTCTGCACTATCCAATATCCTACTCACTCATCAATGCTATTTACTCACCAAGTCTACTCACTCAACGTGTTTTCAATGCAAAAATTTTGTGAACATAAATTTTAAACTTTATTTGGTTAGTTTCTAAGTACTTTATGGGTTAACTTACCTTAAATTGAACTTTACAGCAGGTGGTAATATGTCTGCGAGATTCTTTTCATATACACGGCGGCGACTGTATGATACGTTATTGCTGGAATAATATTCTATATATCAACTGGAAAGAGCTGATTTAACTTTTATGATAACGGCTCTATTTGGGATTTAGTAAAGCATACAAAAGACCAAAGGTGGGCACCCGGGCCTCAAAAAAGGACCGACGGTCCCGGTCCCGGTCCTTGCCTCAAACTGGACCGACGGTCTTTCTGAAGATAGAACCTAGGAACGACTCGGTCCTCGGTCCTTATATATAATATAAGTGAAAAATTTGATTAAAATGAAAAATGAAATTAAAGACGCCGGAAATCTTTAATTTTATTAACGTAAATTATAATTAATACAATACATAAATGATGAAAAAAAGTTATTAAGTTAAATGCTTGAGTTTCCCTTTAAGAAGACTAGCATTTCAAAATGGCTGTCACTGAGCCCTGACCTTTTCGGCTTGAGGACGTCCTTCCCCAAAGAGAAGAGCCTCTCCACGGCGGCACTGGATGGGATAGGCGTGTTAAACTTGATGAACAAGTCCTTCAATGCCGGGCTGGGGAACGAGTCCTTGTTGAAGATGAAGGGTTTCACAGGCCTCTCGCTGAGAAATGTCTCCACCAACTTGGTCCCGGTCTCCTTCGTCTTCTCCCCGCCCTCGTAGAGAGCCTCAAAGAAGTCGTCATTGTCCTGGTCATTCTCACCCTCGCTGCTGCTGGTGTCCTTGCCTGAGTCCGCTCTTGCCAGAATCCATTCCACCATAGACATCATCTGCTTCTTCACCTTGGCCTTGATCTCCTCGACGTCATACATGACGTCTTCGTCCTCCACCAGCCTCACCCAGCCCAATTTGAACTTGGGGTGTAACGCAGCTGCCAGGAGGAAGTCCATATCCTCAAAATGGGGACCAAACCGACGTTTGATCCCATCCCTGACAGCTAATACCAGTGGCTGACACATCTTGACATCGCTGCTTTCCATCTGCTCCTTCAACATTTTGAGAGAGATGGCCAGGGTGGGCAGGAGTGCCCCCATGTACGCCTTGTCCTCCCCTTGCAGGATGTCCAAGGCCTTACAGACCGGCTTCATCACCTCAAGATACTCTTTGAAGAAGTTGATATCAGCTGAAAAAATAGTTAATATTTTAGTCCTGTACTTAAACTTTTTATATTGTACTTTTTACTTTTTACTTTTTACCTTTTCAAAAAGAAAAGTAAAAAAATCAAATATGTATATCGCTCACCAGACGAGAATGAAGGCACCCCAAGAATGTTGCACGTCTGGTGTAGTCCATGAAGCTTCTCCCTGTCTCCGAAGATGTCGACCAGGCGGGACACCCCGTCGTAGACGGAGTTCCATCTCGTAACGGTGGGGACAGTCAGCTGCATCCCTATCTCGGCCTTGATGGTGTCTGAGGCTTGTGAACTTCTTGACTGCTTGTTCCACAGCTCCGTAGCTTTACCAAAGGCGGTCCGGTACGCCTTCCTGTAGGATGGTGAGTTCTTCAGGGCCTTGTCAGCGTCGGAGGTGGCCACTAGGTTCAGGGTGTGGGCGGCGCACCTTGTGTGCTTCGGCAGGACGTATTCAGGATCCTCCGTGGCACCGGCTAAAAAGAAATGTTCAGTTTATTCAATAATTTATTTGAGTGAAAAGAAAATACCTTACAAGACTTGTAAAAAGTGAAAAAAAAAATCAAGAAATAATAAATAATCCATAATTTACCTTCCAAAAGCGATGCCAGATCCTCAACCTGAACGACGTCCTCATCATCGGGCCGCCCGACACCTTCTTCCTCTTCTTCCTGGACCTCCTCAGGCAGCTCCTCGTCCGTTTTGCCAAAGACACTGCACAATGAAACACAATTATTATATTTTTTTATTTTTTTTATTCAATGTTATAGAAAAAATAAAAAATGTAAAGATTTAAAAGTCAAAAAATTTGAATGAAGAAATTAAAAAAAAAAAAATCTGCTTACTTAAATGCCTTGACGAAGTTGCTGCCATTGTCAGTAGTAGTCCTGCAGACCTTGGACTCGATGGCGAAGTCGAAGAGGACCTTGTACATCTCCTTCGCAAGGACCTCGAAGGTGTGTCGTCCGGTGAGTCGTCTGCACGCCAAGACTGCCTTCTGCCTGAGGAGGGTGGCCTGGTTAATCCAGTGTACAGTCATCCCCATGTACGACCTTAAATAAAATGGAATGCTTTGAATTGAAATGTAGTATTATAATTTATATTTTCACACCATTGTAATAAATTGATTAAAATAAACTCACAGTTTATTAGTTTCTTTTTGATTGAAGTAAAAAGTAAATTAATTAAAATTTAAACATACTTGTGGGCAGAGCTGGGCAGTATTTAAATACATTTGTGTATTTAGAACTGTATTTATAAATACATTGTTTTTCATGTATTTAAATATAGTATTTAAATACTTTAATGAGTATTTAAATACTCAAAATATAAAAATGTAAATACTTTTACTGGTTTAATACACGTTCTGTACTAGCACAGTACGACGCGTCGACAGTGTAGTACAGCATAGTTCATGTTTCAACGTGTCAGTTCAATCAGTTGTGTGCCACTCTTAGTCGAAAGCGGTTGATTTCTTTATCGTGTGCGTGTCATGGCTTAGTGAATTAGTGAATGCATATGTTAAAATTTGTATGTATTTAAAATGTATTTACAAATGTATTTAAATACAATTGATGTATTTTGTATTTAGTATCTAAATACATTCGTAAAATGTATTTAGTATCTAAATACATTCGTAAAATGTATTTAGTATTTAAATACATTCAATGTATTTATTGCCCAGCTCTGCTTGTGGGCACATGTCCAAGCGTCTGCCGTAGTAGAGACCGACTGTACAGAGTTGAGGACGTCCCTCAGGTGCTGCCTCTTCTCGTCAAACCTCAAAAAGTTTATTAAAAGACAAAAGTAAAGTAAAAACTTATAATGTCATCGCTCATCACTAAAAGAAAAAGAAAAGAAAATACTGTTATCAAGAATGAATTTAAATAGCCAAACAAAAAATACCTGTCTTCAATACGCCTGGTAAGCGTCCTCCTAGACATGGAGTGTTGGCCAGGGACACAGGTGCTAACAAAGTCCTTCCACGAATCGGAGTCGACGACGTCGAGAGGCAACATGTTGCCCACAAATAAGGTGATCAACTAATTAAAAAGAAATAAAAATTTGTTACGTTTCATCATAACTGACTGACATTTGAGTGTAATTTAATGATTATAAATACTTCTAGACAAAGTTGTAAGATTTTTAATTGAATTTACTGACCTTCTCTTCAAAGAGAGCCTTGGTGACTTTGGACGGTCCAGCCATGGCCTCCCGTATAGTCGGCTAAACCATGGTCCTCTGCCTCTTGTCGTCGGGGCGCTCCTGATGGTCTCCTCGCCGCTTCTTCTTTTTCTGGAGCTCCACCCCGTCCTTGATGCACTGGTCGAACTGGTTCTGGACGTGAGGGTGGCACCTGGAGACATGTCGCTTGAGGTTGTTTTGGCTCTTGTTGCTTGTCGAGAGGATGTTCTTGTTCGGCAGGCACAGCAAGCACTTGTACTTCAGGTTCTGCTCACCCTTGGGGCCCAGGTATTCAAAGTATTTGTCCAGGTACGGCCAGGGATTGCCGGGTTCAGTTCTTCCGCTAGGAGCTCCAGTTGCTTGACTTGAAGTTGAAGCACTAACATCAGTAGATTCTTCGTCTCCTCCAGGTGTTGAAACAAGTTTCAGTTCAGTCTCAGTCTCTTTCTGAGTCTTCTGGAGGAAACGATCCATCTTCTTTAGAACTTCAAATAATCACTAAACACACTAAAATCACTAAAAAAGACCGTCCGGAATTGCTTAAAAATGGACCGTCGCTCCTCATTTCGGTCCTCATTGAGAAAAGGACCGACTTTCCCGCTCACGGTCCTTGGTCCTTAAAAAGGACCGAGTTCCTGGAGTTCGGTCCTTTTGGAACTCGGTCCTGCCCACCTTTGCAAAAGACATCTTTGAATTGCATACATTTGCCTACAGAACTGCACAATTTTTTTAGAACTACACATTTTGTGTAGAACTGCACGTTAAAAAAAAACCCTGGACAAAAGGAGAGTGGAAACCAACTCTCTCCTCCATCAAATCCTGCATATGAGGCGGGATGCTGCAGAGCGGTCGACCGCAGGTCGATCCTGAACCGTCATTCGAAGACATCAGTAATTCTCAAATAAGGGATTATATATATATATTAGTGATGTAGCGGATGTCATTTTTTTCACATCCGCGGATGCGGATGCGGATGAGGATGTTTGATTTCAACATCCGCGGATGCGGATGCGGATGTCTACATTTTCGTTATTTTTTTAGGATATATTCGAGATTTGTTGTGTTTAACGTATATAATAAGTTATTATATAGAGAGAGCTGTAGCTATAATGTAGTATAATTGATTAATTGTACAATAATTGCTGTACTTTTCTCTGAACATATAAAATAATATCAAGCATCTAACTAATATAGAAATCAATTAGTGAATTCGTCTGCAAATAAATTCGTTATATTTTGTTGAGTTTCAGCCACAATTAGAAACCATAATTGTGTTACCAGGATGCGGGACGTGAACCCAACTCAAATGCACCCCACCGACCTCTTTCCCCAACCTCCACCCTTATAGAAAGAGATCTTTAATTAGCTTGATAACTATTTATATTAAGTTTAAAGTTTTATTAGGCATATTTATAAATGAGTAATTAAAATAAAGTAAACTAAGATGTTCATCGTTTAATGTTCAAACTTAATTATAGGAAGGTTATGCTTAAGGAACATTAATTTTTCTGCCTTTTCTGCTGCCAGTCTGTTTCTCTTTTCATCATATATTAATCCAGCACTGCTAAATAATCTCTCGCTTGGTACGTTTGTTGGAGGACAGGCTAAATGTTTCCTTGCGAGTTTACTCAAGTATGGATAGATATTCTGCGTATTTTTCCACTAACTAATAGGATTGTCACATGCAGCCAGGCGTTTTTTCTTGGTGATAGCTCTCGATCATTTTTACTACATCTTTTGACATCGCGTAGGTCTCGTCATTGCTGCTTGACTCAAGAACTGAGAGACAGATTCTGTGATAGATTTGCTCGTTGAAGGTGTTGGTTCTGTCACTGAAACTTTTATTCTTTTGGTGGGTGGCGAAGCGACAGATTCAAGAGATTGAAGCTCTTCAACTGCTTTGCCAAGTGATGATTTAACTCGTTCTAATGTACTAGGTGAAAATAACTTAGCTTTGTAACGTGGATCTAAGTAGGTTGCAAGAGAGTAACTTCATACAAGAACAGCCTCTCGTCTTGTCGCTTGCATCACTTTTGCGCACAATGAACTAGTTCTATTAATATAGTAGAATTTGATAATTTCCGCTATTAATAACGTTTTATCTCAACGGTCCACATCCGCAGTCCAAAGTGCGGATGCGGATGCGGAAAATGTGCGGATGTTATGCGGATGCGGATGTGACCTACATCACTAATATATATATATATATATATATATATATATATATATATATATATCAGTGATGTAGTCGAGACCACCAAGTCCGAGACTGAGACCGAGACCGAGACCTGATCCTGTGAGACCAAGATCGAGACCGAGATCAAAAGTTCGAGATCGAGATCTACCTTCCGAGATCGAGACCCTTAAAATTCGAGACCGAGATCGAGATCGAGACCAAGTTCATGCCCTTTCAATTTGTTTTACACTACTATGGAAATTAGACTATGTTAAGTATATTAATAAACTAATAACTACTTTCTCAGATGTAGTGTGTTGAATGCAAAAAGTGTAACCTATAAATTAAAAAATGAATATATATATATGTACTTTTCATTTATTTACTTCTTTTATATCTGTTACAGAAGGTTTAATGAACGTACCCACTACCCAGTTTGACTTGTGCATTTATTTAAAGCATGATAGGTGCTCATTACGCTTAAGGAACATCAGCATGCTCAGAAGATCTGCTGAAGTTCGACTTCTGTGGGGCCTCATTATTATGCCTCCATGGCTAAATACACGCTCAAATGGAGCATTAGAGGCAGGCACTGTTAAAACAGTCATGGCAATATTGGCCAGTGATGGGAATTTATCCCTTTTCTGGTGCCAAAACTTTATTGGAGAGCAGTTGTCTAAAATATGAGATTCATCGATCTCTAAGAGGTACCACCGCAACTGTTCCCTGCGGTTCAAAATCTTCCCAGTTTCAACGTTCTTCTGCTTGGACCGATAGCTTTGATATTTTGCCATTAGTCTCGGAACTTTGGTTTGACTGTTTTATTTCGTCATCGCTGCTGTGAGAATGAGCGCTGTCTCTCTGTATCTGCTCATTCTCCGTGCCTGAGTTTCCTGTATAGCATTTTTCCAACACCATTTCTATGAAAATAAATTGACATATCGGTACTATAAACAGAGGCATGGCAATTAGCATAAGGTCTAAATAATATATATATATATATATATATACACAAACTCAGAATGGTTCCCTGAGAACATTATATGTTAAACACAGACCGTGCATGGAACAAGGAACTCTTCTGGAAAATTAAATCCACTATAGTCCGAATAAGTAATGGTAAATGACAAATACCATAGTTTTTTTTTCCTTTTTCATGATTTTAGCCCGACGTGGGCAACGGGTCTCTCGCAAAGAGATCCCATAAATATAGCTTCCCTCACCAGCTATCTGCTAAAGCAGACAGGATCCAGCTTTGGGACGTGGATCTAGGGTTTAAAGCAAACCTAGATCCCTACACTCAGAACCTCTATATAAGTAAAAGACTCTTGCATTCACGTCGTGTTGAATAAATCAAAGAAAAAGGGGGTAACTATTGTATTTTTAGCCAAAAAAAACAAAACTTAAACCTCAACCGGGACATTGAGCGTCCACTTTTCAGGCACGAAACACGTCCGTTTAGTATACACAAACTCAGAATGGTTCCCTGGTATTTGTCATTTACCATTACTTATTCGGACTATAGTGGATTTAATTTTCCAGAAGAGTTCCTTGTTCCATGCACGGTCTGTGTTTAACATATAATGTTCTCAGGGAACCATTCTGAGTTTGTTGTATACTAAACGGACGTGTTTCGTGCCTTGAAAAGTGGACGCTCAATGTCCCGGTTGAGGTTTAAGTTGTTTTTTTTTGGCTAAAAATACAATAGTTACCCCCTTTTTCTTTGATTTATTCAACACGACGTGAATGCAACGAGTCTTTTACTATATAGAGGTTCTGAGTGTAGGATCTAGGTTTGCTTTAAACCCTAGATCCACGTCCCAAAGCTGGATCCTGTCTGCTTTAGCAGATAGCTGGTGGGGAAGCTATATTTATGGGATATCTTTGCGAGAGACCCGTTGCCCACGTCGGCTAAAATCATGAAAAAGGAAAAAAAACTATGGTATTTGTCATTTACCATTACTTATTCGGACTATAGTGGATTTAATTTTCCCAGAAGAGTTCCTTGTTCCATGCACGGTCTGTGTTTAACATATATATATATATATATATATATATATATATATGACATTAATTCAACATCCACTGAGCCCAAAGAGATCTATAATGAATTTTAATGATAAAAAATATACCGGTATAATGAATAAATATAAATAAATAAATAAATAAATAATATATAAATAATTCTCTATTTAGTGTTTCCATTTTCAATAAAATTAATCTGACGGGCGCGGGGGACAAATTTTTTTGTAGCGCTAACCTAAAAAAATCCAGACCCACACACTCCCGCAAGACAAACGTGGCAACTCAAAACAGGGTGACTGATTAGTGAATACCTAGAGTCCCTTACTTTTACAAACTTTCATGAACATTCTGAATTGTGTCTGTTCAACCAAGCCACCATCATGAGTATGCCAATAATATGTATTTCTCATTACGGTTTCGAGAGGTCTCGAAAGGTCTCGGGGAGAAAAACCGAGACCGCGTCTGTCGAGACCGAGATCGAGATCTAAATAGCGGAGACCGAGATCGAGATCGAGATCTGCAAATTGGGTCTCGAGACCGAGACCGATCTCGAGACCTACATCACTGATATATATATATATATATATATATATATATATATATATATATATATATACACACACACACACACACACACACACACACACACACACACACACACAACTGTATATGTAAATGAAATAATAGTTTCTAATTCCGTAGACTTATTATTTAATTTTTTTTCCATGTAACAGACTCGTACGAGTTCAAATATCATTAATTTCCTTCGCCATTGCAGGTTCTTGAAACTGTTTTAATAATATGAAGTGGAAAGGAAACGTTCTATAAATAGAACGCCAGATCATAACTCCACTCAATCGTCCTCCTTTCCCTTTCCCGAAAGAAAATAATGAATATTCATTTGCAAGATTTATAAATAGAACGTCATTCTGTAACACAATATAACCATAATTATTGTTAGTATCTGCAATTTTTTCAATTGCTTGATGACGTCACTGCTGGTGAAGTAGAGGCTGCAATAGTAATATCATTTGTCAAACGTCAGAATTTTCAAATTATTAAAGGCTTTCACAGCATCAAGATTTCAGTTCCTCTGAAGCGGTGGGGCGGGTAGGATGTGTCCTAGGATAGAGGTGAAGTAGAGGGCTATAGGTAGTATGTGTGGATTAAGGTTTCCTACTGCTCTTGTGATCTATCGTATGTGTGTATATATACACACACACGGTGTGTGTATATATATATATATATATATATATATATATATATATTGTTAATTAACCCGATTCATTGGTTTTAACTGTACTTTAAATATTTCGTTATTAGGAATGTATGTGTATACAGTGGTGCTCATAAATATTCGTACAGAGAAATATTTAAGTTATATTCGTCTTTATCTTTTGGACCATGGATAGGATAGTTATGAAAACTTTACCGTTCGTTTGGAAAAATTTTAACAAATAAAAAAAATAGTTTAACTCCAACATATAATGGAAAAGTAAAGAATTTGAGGAAAATTAAAAAAAGTTAAAGTGCAAAAGTTTTCGTACATTTGCTCGCAAAATTATTTCTTTGTGTGTGCACTTTTTGCTTGAATGACTTCAGTGATTCGTTTTGGGTATTTTTCTACAATGTTTTGACATCTCTCGGTATAAATTTTAGCCCATTCTTCTAAAGAAAAGTGTTGCAGTTCATTCAGATTCGAAGAGTTTCTCTCGCGGACACCTTTTTTGAAATTAAACAGTAAATTCTCGAATAAATTGAGATTTGGGCTTTGACTAGGCTATTTGGGAAGCGTGAAATTCTTTTGTTGAAGCTATTTCCTGATGTTCTTACTTTTGTTTTAGATCATTATCTTGTTGCAGTACCCACTCGCGACCCATGCGCAACTCCCGAACTGAAGGCAATACATTTTCTTCTAAAATTTCCTGATATTTCTTCGAATTCAAGATTTCATTGATGACAACAAGCTTTCATGAACCAGAAACATTAAAGCATCCTCAAAGAAGCAAACTTATCACCACCATCTTTAACCGTAGGAAGGATTTTTTTTTCCTCGAACGCAGTATTCGATTTTGGATCAAGTAAAGATAATCCCTCCCAGGTCACACTAGTAAAGCAAATCCCTCCCAAAAATGACCAAGTAAAGATAATCCCTCCCAGAAAGTAAAGTAAAGTGAAGCAGTCTGACATAAGGATAAAAATTAAGAGAATCTTTTTTTAAAAAATGATTTATTTGAAAACAAAATTTATTAAAATTCATTTATTACAATGGATCAAGTAAGATAAGCACCCCCAACCTTTTTTAGTTAGCTTTATAAGGCTAACTAACGAAAATATCACGACTTAATCTAACCAATCGTTAGGTCAACTGTACGCCCTTGACGATTGGTTAGGTTAGGTCGTGATATTTTCGTTAGTTAGCCTTATAAAGCTAACTAAAAAGGTTGGGGGTGCTTAACTTTACTTGATCCAAAGACTTTAATTAAAGCGGTATTGCGGTATTGCGATAAAGCGGTATTACCAACTTTACCAAGTAAAGATGATCCCTCCCAAAAAATGATCAAGTAAAGATAGTCCCTCCTTTTTCTGTTGGGAGGGATTATCTTTACTTGATCCTTGATTTTTGCCAAACATTCTTTTGATCGTTGTTGTCGAATAATTCAAATTTGGTCTTATCGTCTGTCCAGAGAACTTTCTTCCAGAATGCAAATCCATCATTTTGAGGATCCTTCGCGTACTTTAAACGAGCTTCTGCGTGCACATTTTGTAGCGGAGGTTTTCTTCGTGCAACTCTTCCATGCAGACCATTACTTCTCAATTTTTTCTCAATTATCTAGCTGTACGTTCCGAACTCTTACGAGGTCGTCCACACCTCGGTAAAGCTCTGATTGTTCCAAAGCCTTTCCATTTCTTTATAACTGCGGCAACCGTCGTAAATGAATTGGAAGTTCTTCTCCTATCTTCCTATAACCAATTTCAGACTCATATGCGGCAATAACGGATCTCTTAAAATCTGAAGACGGCTCTTTACCACCACGACCCATTGCTTACCAATACAGTCATCCGTCTTCCATGAAGATTCACGGAGAAAATTCTAGAATTCAGAACTGCCAACAGTCTCTAATCAATAAACGACCAACGACTGATAAATTTTTAAAATTCTTCAAGCCAAAGGCGGACACACAAAGTATTAAATAATT